>JACEVL010000005.1:72500-117500 GCA_020284085.1 Aporrectodea caliginosa | reverse complement strand
GGGAATCGAATCGGAGCCCTCAACGTCTGGTGAACGCTGTCGAACCAACTGTGGCTGTCAAATGTCTCGGACGACAACCATTGTCCACCTCTGGAGTCGAACCCTTGACCACCCGACAGGAACAGCAACTGCTCCTTCAACAACATCTACAAAAACAACGGATACAATACGAAAAACATCAGTTACAACAGCAAGTACAACGCCAAATTGAACAAGAACAACAGATGAAAGAAGAGCAACAACAGAAACAACAACAGAAGCAACATGAGCATCAACAGCAGCATCTGAAACAACAAACACAACGTCAAATGCTAGAAGAACAACAGCTTCACAACCAACAACACATGCGAAACGAGCAAGAGCAACAACGTAGGCAACAACTGATACAACATGACCAACAACAACAACAACAACAACAACAGCAAGACGCTCTTACCATCTCTCGCCAGTCCTCTCCAGGTCACAGCGCCTGTTCCTCCACCTTTCTCAGCTCTTCCACCCCATCCACCTGTTCTTCCACCATCTCCTGCCCTTTCACCCTTTCCACCTGCTCCTCCAGCTTGCCCTCGGACTCAAGTGACTCAGACCGATACAAGACGGAGCTCTGCCGGTCTTACGAGGAAAATGGAACCTGTCGCTATGGCAACAAGTGCCTATTCGCCCACGGGAGGGGGGAACTGCGTCTTCTGGATCGGCACCCTAAGTACAAGACGGAATTCTGTCGCACTTACCATTCATCCGGGTTCTGTCCCTACGGTCAGCGCTGCCACTTCATCCACAGCTGTCAGAACTCACCGTTGTTAGCCGGTGCCAGCCCTGGACTTGCCATTCGCCCCGGAGAGGGGTCTCTTATTGGGTCGATTGGGCAGCTGCCGATGGTCCTGGTGGCCACCGGTCGAGAATGGAACGAGGCACAGGGGAAATTCGTGGAACCGGAACGAAGATTTAGCGAACTGGAACAAAGATTCAACGAAGAGGCGCGAAGGTTCAACGACCCAGAACGGCTACGCAATGACATGGAGCGGAAACTGGCCGAAATGGAACTTGAACGGAGCACCATTGAACACGATAAAATACATCTGGAACTGGAACGAAAATCTTTGGAACCGAATTGGAAAATCATTCAGCCGGAACGAAGATTCATCGATGCGGAACGGAAGCCTCTAGAACTGGAACTGAGTGCCATCCTCCAACGTCGACGGCGTCAACTCCGCTGCGGTTCCGTTGGCTCGAGCTGTGAAACTCCTCCGCCCTTCATGGTAGGGCTGGACAACTTCAACCCCAGTCGAACGTCTAGCCCGATGCTGCTGGACGAGATCCGTTCACCCTCGTTCGCAACTCCGTCCCCGCTTACCACTCATTCAAACCCCGTCGACATTCCGCATTCAGGTGCTGCCCGCTACGGTCCAGTCTCGAGGAACCTCAAGGGAAGTCCGGGATTACCGACGAATCATCTGGGCCTGTCCTTCACCCCGCCGAAGGAAATCGGCTCTGTCCAGACGCCGCCTTGGACTTTGGGTGATGCATTGGCTCCCCGTTCGGCGTCAAGAACTTCCTCGCCGGGACTTCACCAATTCGTGACGAGGTCTTCGGCAGCAAGACAACAAGGAACCTTCTTCTTGTTTGACGGAGACACGCTGGCCAAACTGATCCAACGCTCATAAAACATCTAAACATGCCATTTTGCAATTTCAAGAAATGCGCTATAACAATTGCCGATTTTCCGGACTCATAAATGCGATGCACGCATGCGCAATAAACAATTCAATATATTAAAAATTCAAGACTTTGAAAATTTAAACAAAAGCTTATTTTAAAAAGACTAAATACTTTAAGTAGGATACAATGGGGCCTATAACAATTTTAACGGAAGAATTGTTAAAATAATGTGCAACAAATACTGTTCATAGAACTTTAAACTAGGCCTAAGAATTACTGACAGATATTAACTGTTGGTGTTATGATTGCATATCCAGGTGCATAAGCATACAAATATAAATTTTGAATTTTTGCCTAAAGACGCTGATCATTGCTTTATGAGTTTGTATTAGAGTTAATATTTTTATAAAGGTATTTGTGTGCAGTTGTTTCATTCATATTCTATGCATTTTGACCAATTTAGTACGCTTGTAACGTATGTTTAACCAATTGTTACGGATATAATGATGGTCATAGATTGCTCATCGCTTTTTGTAATATTGTTAACATTTCCTACGAGTGTAACTCGCATTATTGGATTATGGTAGTCTAAATGTATTTTATAATTCTAGACTGATATTGTACAATGCAATTTATGTGACTTACAAAGTCCTGCTCATTAGATGTGATGTTACTTAAAGTAACTTGGCAAACACCTAGATGATTTATAACCGATGCCACTTCAAGTGGTAAACTTTTGCATGTTACAAATTCTATGTATATGTTTATTTATGTAGCGCCTCACGTCAATAAATTTGGCTGTAACTGGCATAGCCTATATGTGTGTGGTTAATGAAGGTGAAATTTTTTTAGATTATACGTTTAAAACGTTTGGTGGACTTTATATCAGAATTGGCTTGTATAACGTTGATTATTTACGATTAGATTTTTGTGAATGAGTTTATGCTGATATTTAATTTCCAGTTTTGCAGTATTGATGGCTATTTTTAATTAATGACCTGCTGTGCTGATTTTTCAATATGATATTATGTTTATACTGTTTTATAATCAATTAAATGTTTACACAGACACGTAGGGTAACTATTCGGTGGATGTAAGTCCATGAGCTGTTGTTGATTTGGAGTTGTGTTGTCTAGTTGTTCTGTTGTCTGTTTTATTGTGCTGCTGTTGTTCATTTTCCTCTATCATGTTGCCTTTGTGTTGCTATAATTTTGTTTCGACTTTCCTGTTTTGTGTCTACGACTGTCTGCCTCTCTGTTTTCCCATGTATATTTCTGTATGTCTGTTTTTCTCTCTTCTGTCTCTCTCTCTTGCTCTCTGTTACCACCTTTCACTGTTTGTCTGTGTCTTTATCCCTGGCTGTCTGTATGTCTGACTCTGTGTATCTGTGTAAATCACGACTCTGTCTGTGCCTCGGCTTCTGTCTTTTCAGATGTCTGCCTCTCTCTATCTGTGCTTTTGTCTGTGCGTGACTGTCCTTATCACTGCCTATGTCTACCTCTACCTCCTGTCTGTCTAGCCGTATCTGTGTGTATCTCAGCATTTTCTGCCTCTGTCTGTCTGTCTGTCTGTCTGTCTGCCACGGTCTCTGCCTGTCTCTTTATCTGTGTGTAGTCTGTGTGTCTCCAATTTCTCAAGTCTAAACAACAGCCTCCTCGTCTCTCGTGTTCGCTCGCCCTAGACGCGCCCTGCCTTCTTCTTCTTCTTCTTCTTCTTCCCAGGGACGCGACCGATGCTCGCATCATCATCTGGCTCAGCAGCCCGTGGACCTATGCCAACAGCGGCCCTGGATTATGCCTGGCACCGCTGCCACGTGTGCTGCTGCTGCTGTTGCTGAGCCTGGCGCCGGTGCCACACGATTTCCTGTTTACTGCGGTGCCATCAAAGCCGCTTAGTCAGCTGGTCATCGCCAAATCAATTGATCGCCAGAGAATAAGAAAGGCGAGAGGTCTGGCAGGTAGAGACTAGGCCTCGGCGGTAACGCCTGGTGATTAGAGGCCCATGCCATGTGGTAGAAGCCTAGTAATCATGAAGAGGCGTAGGGCGGTAGAGGTCTGTAGTAGGTCAAGGCCTAGGCGGTATAGGTCCAGGCTGCATAGGCCTATTGGTGATAGAGGTCTTGTTGTTAGAGGCCTAGGAGATAGACAGAGACAGGCAGACACACACACACAAAAGGATATATATATATATATATATATATATAGAGAGAGAGAGAGAGAGAGAGAGAGAGAGAGAGAGAGAGAGAGAGAGAGAGAAAGAGAGAGAGAGAGGTCTAGGCGGCAGAAGCCTAGGCATTAAATGTCTAGCAATTAAAGGCCTATAGGGGAGGTTGGGACCTAGCAGATACAGACCTAGGCGGCTAATTCTATAAGGTGTGGGCACAGTAAGCACATGCGATAAGTATGTAAGTAAGTAAGCACAGGGAAGGCACAGATGTCAGCCTAGGAGACGTAGGCCTAAATAACAGATAGGTCTAAAAGGTAAACCAGAAGAAACGCTTAAAAAAGAGGAAAAAAGAAAAGGGAAAATATAATAGTAAGAAATATAAAACAGAGGTTTCCTGCATGAGCTCACCCTGAGGGGCAGCTGTAAGTATGAAGTGTTAGGCCTATATTAGCAACAAGATATATACGTACATAGGCCTATACATAGTATATATCTGTGCCCGCACATTATAGGCCTATGTAGGTATATATCTTGTTGCTTATATAGCTCCATTTTAGACCTTCACAAGGTCGCTAGAGGGGGTGCTTAGTCTCAACCCGTTCACCTGTCCTTATGCTATCAGAGCGGATGACCAGTTCTCCTGATCTCCCTCTGATCTTAACCCCAACATCGTGCGGTTAGATCACTCATTCATGTAGCTAAGTTTACCATGGAGCGCGGAGGCGCGGTAGTTCTGTGCTTAGCGAGCTCGACTATCAATTGAGAGGTCGGGAATTCAACTCTCTGCCAGGGCAGGAATTTACTTTGAGATTTCTGCTCTACTTACCCCTAGCTAACTCAGCTATAATGAGTACACTTGCTGTACACTGTCAGTGGGAGGATGAGATGGCGAAAGAGAGGAATAGCCACACGGTCTTTTATTCTGAGCCGGGGAGACAGTAAAGGGTATATTAAGTCTCCCCGGTCAAGCCTAAGAAAGGTGAATTGGCTAACACTTCATACCAATGGCTGCTTCTCAGGTTAGCTTACAACAGCCTTGTTACAGGATTGCATGATCTTCACAATGGGACGCAAGTGAGCAGAACTCTCTAAGATGTCTTTCGGCCATGGTGGGGATTTGAACCCCAGCCTATGAGCTGGCAGGTAACATGCTAACCGCCAACCAACACATAATTATATCACCCATTAGGGCTAAGTATAAGAGAAGACGTATAGGCCTAAATCTCAAAGGCTTATATAGAAGACACAGGGCTTAAAGACGTTGATCTCTTGCATGCGTAAGACTGAGCCACTTGTGAACCAGATGCCAACTTCCCATCGCAATACGGGATTTGAACCCCGCTCGCTACATGTGGCGAAAGGCGAGACACGGAAGAAGGAAGTTTCGCAATGGGATGGCGTGGGGCGATTGGTGGGGAGTGGGATGGGGTGGCTGTATGTATGGGGGAATGGAAACGTAAGGAGGCGGACTACTCGTGCTTCCGGATGTTTACAAGGACGAAATCTGTTCCAGATCTGTTCCAGATAAAGCGGTCTGCGTGTATCTCTTTGCCTATGCCTCTGTCTCTCCGTCCGTCTCTGCCTACGTTTCTCTATCTCTGTGTTTGTCTGTCCCTGTCAGTGGGCGTTTGTTTGGCCGTGAATTTCGGCGAAGTCGAGTTCAGAAGTCATCGAGGGTCTGAAAAGCAGCTCTTTCTCATTCCTCCGTTCTCGTTTCCTTGTCTCCCTCCCTGCCCCTTTCTTTCCTTGCTCGCCCTCCTTCCTTCCTTCTCTCTATCCGTCCCTCCTTCGTCCATCCTGCAGCCAAAACCAGCACCGCTCCATAGGTGTCTGATTCCAAGCATAAGCGCGTGCACACCTGCTCTGAGTCATCGCTTGCCAATCAACCACTGCTGCCACAGAAACATCAACATACACACCGTTCGTATATATTATATATATATATGCATATATATATATACATATGTATATTTATGATACATGCATATATATGTATATGTGTGGCATACCTTTGTGTATATTGTTGTTGATACATACCCATACATGTATATAATGTATACTTATGAATATGTGTGTATATATGTAAGTGTATTATACACATATATCTCTCTATGTTATATATATATCTTTCAGCTATGTATATCTGTCAGTTGTTTATATACAAATGCCAGGTATAAACACATGCATAGGCCTATATACAATTATATTTCTGTTCACATATATTTGTATGTAGGTATTTGTGTACACAAAGCTGGAAGATCTTTCACAAGAAACTGCTGTGTAATGCCATAATTATATGACATTATATTTCACATATTGTTGTTGTGCACAAAATCCAGTGGCAATAACAAGAATATATATATATAGGCCTATCTATTGCTTTTCTAGTTTGAACATATTGAAATTTGACTCTAATAAGTTCCAGGTTTCCATCTTTATGTTTAGATATGAATGTGAGCTGCTAGTTTTAATAAATGCCTTTAGAATTATACAGAATGCCACTCCCATTTTACCAGATCCCAATGAAGTTTCAATAGCACATTCGCAACTACGAATACAAAGCTATTTACAAGTGAATGTGCTGGTCCATCATTACGGAACTCACTTTCCATGAGTATTCGCTCAGTGCTAAATTTACCACTATATTCAAGAAGCATACAGATGCATCAGTTCTTAAAAGTATCTCGTGGTCAATGTACAGTTAGTTACAATCACGTCTATATTTACTTAGTCAGTTAAAATCTTTTTGTTCCTTACTTCCTATGGTATCAGCCACTATCAGGTATTCGACTCAGTTGTAGCTGAGGGGCCGTCCATAAATGACGTCACGCAATTTTGGCCGATTTTGAACCCCTCCCCCCTCGTCACACTTCGTCACAAAAAGTAACACCCCTTGAAAAATGACGTCACAAAGCTCTGACCCCAAAATCAAATTTCCATGGTGAAGCAAAATGTTCCTTCATGGAACAAATAAGGAGAGCATGCATATTTTAAAATCTAACGGTGACCAAATATTGAAATAATTAGAAAATTATTAATAATGGTGCGCATATACATTAAAATAATAAAAAAAATAGTGAAAATTTAATACTCAAAATTAGTGCTGTTATTATTAAAATTAAATTGTTGTTATTTGGTAAATTTAATTACATAGACCTGATGTGACGTCACATTTCTCCAACCACCCCACCCCATGTCACACATCGTCACAAATTTCCGACCCCTAGGTGCGTGACGTCATTTATGGACGGCCCCTGACTAATATAGCTGACTATATCTGTTTTTGTTCTTTTGGTTTTTTATTGATTTTTTAAAATTAATCTTAAGAGCTATTCATTGTATATGTATATATCTAGGCCTACGTCAAGTTGCCATCTCAATGCTTAAAGTTATTAGATGACCCTATTTAAGCGGGACTTCTGTTCCTTCTGGGTATTCCTTTTGTATCCCGAACACTCGTACTATGCTTGTAAGTAACATGTATTATCTTCACTTACAATGGGATCAATAAATGATGATGTTGATGGTGATTTGTGTGTGTGTGTGTGTGTGTGTGTGTGTGTGTGTGTGTGTGTGTGTGTGTGTGTGTGTGTGTGTGTGTGTGTGTGTGTGTGTGTGTGTGTGTGTGTGTGTGTGTGTGTGTGTGTGTGTGTGTGTGTGTGAATGCATACGTGAAATATATAGTATGATTTGTAGGTCTATCTCAATGGCTGACTGATATGTTTATGCCGATAAATTTGAATTTATATATTCCTGTCTGCAACAGGGCCTCTATGTAGATTTGGTACAAGCATAATTACATCCTATATATACACCAGTCATATATATATATATATATATGTTTATATTACTGTGCATGAGTGTGCTTGCTTGTTTCGGGTGATGGATGGGTGGTATTAGTCATATTAGTTGTTTTTCAGAAGACATTAACCATGAACAGCGGGAAACAGCCAGTGTCACGTGGTCTCCATCTGAGTTATGCAATTACCCAACAGAGGGCCAACACTTGAACTTAAGCTTACATAATACATATTATAGTAATTGGGCGTAAGAGGAACAACATGCAGTCCAACAGCAATTGAAAAACAGCTGAACATTAGCTGAACATTAGTTGTGCAGTAGCTAATGTTGCTAAACAGTAGCTAAATAGTAGCTGAACAGTAATCAAACAGTAGCTGAACAGTCGCCGAATATATTTGCTAAACAGTAGCGGAACAGGGCCTGATCCGACGGATGAAGCGTGGTGGTTTCCTCCCTCCCAATTCCTGCAATGCCAGTCTAATGGCTGACATAGCAGATGACGACCATCTCTTCACATGTGCAGCATTACAGTTGAATACAAATCACGTACTCCGATGCCTGCTATACCTCCTCCGAGACAAAATGGTCACTACCTATGAACCAGACCACATAACTTCAATCTACCGCTCAAAGACCGATCGGAACTTTATTTCACGGGCACTTTATAAGGGCATATTCTGAAATTTTCATAAGTATCTGCTTCTCCCATAGTACGTCAGTAGGAAAGAAACCGGATTTCTCCTTTTTAATGACATTAGTACTGTTGCGTGTAACAGGTTGCGTCTGTGACAACTTGGTTTCATGATTAAACGAATATTGATTGATTGATTGATTGATTGATTGATTGATTGATTGATTGATTGATTGATTGATTGATTGATTGATTGATTGATTGATTGATTGATTGATTGATTGATTGATTGATTGATTGATTGATTGATTGATTGATTGATTGATTGATTGATTGATTGATTGATTGATTGATTGATTGATTGATTGATTGATTGATTGATTGATTGATTGATTGATTGATTGATTGATTGATTGATTGATTGATTGATTGATTGATTGATTGATTGATTGATTGATTGATTGATTGATTGATTGATTGATTGATTGATTGATTGATTGATTGATTGATTGATTGAATAACTAAATAGTAGCTGAGCAGTAGCTAAACAACAGTAACTGAACAGTAACTGAACAGTAACTGAACGGTAGTTGAGCAAGTGCATGACTGAGTGAACGAATGGCGGACTGCCTTCCGTAGAACCATAGAACCATACCATCATCCGAAGTAGCTCAGGAGCGCTCTTCAGATAAGCTTATCTTAGGACTGATGCTTGGTCATAGCCTCATAGGTCTGTTCCATGTCGCATCTCATCGCATTTTCGTAGATTCTTAAAATAATAATATGCGTTTATTAGGCCTAATTCATACTGACAAGTACGCAGCAAGATTACAATGCCCTTCCCTTCACTTTGCGTGAGACTTTCCTTTCTGGATCATTGTCTTCATCTCTCTCTCTCCTTAAAACCTATTTCTTCTCTCGGAGTTCTCGCACTGGGAGCGCTACTGACTGGCCTCGGCTGTGAGCGGCGCTAAATAAATTAGTTAAAATTACTACTTACATTACATTACATATATAATAATATTTGCCTATTAGGCCTACGTGAAACTGACAAGCACTCAGTAAGATTACATGCTAATAGTAGTAACCATGATGATAACAAGTTTAACAGGAGTGGAATTCAACTGTACGGCAGCCTGCAAGGCGCCCATCTATCCTAGTCATTTACAGTCACCCCTATGGAGTGGAAGGCTGAGTCAACCTTATGAGGCTGGCGGGAATCGAACCCGCGTCCTTCTGATCTTTGTGCCAGCGTGCTACCATTCAACCATCTTCCGTCCCCATTCTGAAAAGGCGCTAATTAAAAATATATTTACATGCATATGTATATATAAATATATATATATCTATCTATGCATGTAAATATATTTTTAATTAGCGCCTTTTCAGAATATATATATATATATATATATATCCTATAATAGGCCTACAGTAGGCTATACAATTGAGCTTGCGAATAATCCCCACGTCACCTTATATTCATGTAGGTATGCAATTATATATATTTATATCGACATGTGTTGTTGCCATTTTGTAGCCCATAGCTTGTTTTTAATATAGCTGAAGTTGTGGTCTGTGATTTAATGCAAATCCCACCCATCGACACATGGCAGCCCCCGCTGCAGGAGGGATGATCAGGTTGAAAGGGTTATCAATATCAGCCGAGATCCCTGGTTTGCGGTTGCTCCGATGGAAGTCGACCCCGAAGGACCCTTGGTTCTGGAATCAGTTAACGTCTACATTCCCGTTTTGGGTATTAATTCCTGAAGCCTGGATGAATTAATGGGCATATGATTGGGACGGGGAGGGGCAGGGAGGGTGTTGGAGAAACCCCAACTGGGAGATGATTAGCCTATAGACCACACATGTAACCAGGCGAGTTGGCAATTTGTTGTCTCCCTTCGCTTTCTACATGGTACCGATCTCGCAGGCAATGCCATGCCATGGCACTATCAGAGTATAAACTATAATGCGTGTAGAATAATCACAAATATAATTAGTTAAGTCTTAGACCAGAAACAGTGCTTAGCAACACAAGTGTTTGCTGCTAGAAGACATTACTTTTAAGAGTATATATAATACAATGTAATTAAATATGATGCAATGATTGTCTGAACGTTGGCCACATGTTTGGCGGACGTGTATGTAAATACTACAATTTAAGTAGGCCTACTGCTATAATTATATCAGAGATTCTCTTACAGACGAATAATAGCAATCACTGTAGGCCTACTGGTGTCTGTTACAAGCAGTGACGAAATTTCTGAGAACACTTCAAACTGTTTTGTCGACGATTTTGAAATTTAAGATTACAAGTGGCAGTTTTTTTCCGATTGGAACTAATCGCAGAAATTGAAATCGGGTGATACAGCCGCAACATACGAAGGGTATTTGTTTACGGAGGGGTATTTATTCAATTAAAGAGTAGCCCATTAATTTTCTCTCTTTAATGGTTCGAGTGTTAGGAAATGCACGCGGAGGTATATACAGTAGACGGCTGTATACGTCTGTCACTTTATGATGTATGGGAGATATATTATACGTTCGTTCTCGTCACCTGTTGACACCTGTTAACACCTGTGCGTGTTTACGCCGTGACTACAGATAAAACTCTGTTTTCAGTGTAACTGTTTTTGTCGAATCCAGGGTGAGATTTATTTATGGATGGCTAGAGTGGGCGCAGACCTGTAGAGGCAGAAGTGAAATGACTGGAAAATCAATAATTGAACGATTAACTTACCTTGGCTTACCTTAACTTAACTTACCTAACCTCTTCATAGCTTACAATACATATATACCTAGTATAATTGTACCTTACCTTACCATTTAGTATTTAACCATGCCAAATCTGATCTTACCTTGCCATACCATGCCACACATAGGCGTAGCTACATGAAGGCAGGAGGAGGCAATTGCCTCCTCTTGGTTTTTCCATATAGTGGAGTTTCAATTGATCAATGACGCAAATGACCAGGATTTTGGGAAGTTGCCTCCTCTTGAATTGTTGAATTGAAGTGTCGTGTCTCGGCTGTGTTCGAGGTCAAGTGGTAAAGTGGAAGGAAAAAGGTCAAATGACTAAAAAAAGGGTCATCGAAGTTTTTGAAGAAAAAAGCAAATGAAAGACATGTAATTTTGTAGAGAAAGTGTGAAATTTAGTAAATTTTGGGATAATTCCGGCAGGATTTACTGGGAATATTGTCTTGGAAAACTCCCGTCGTTACTAGCCCCCTCGAAAATCCTTGGAAAACTGTCGTTACTACCCCCTCGAAAATTTTGAACGGTTGTTCTTGGAAACACTCGTTACCCCCACCCCCCCGGTCGGTCAACTTTTTCCCCCGACAGCAAGGGGACTAGATGAAACACTGTAAAAAAGGCGCCTGTGTTCGAGGTCAAAAAAAGGTCATCGGAGTTTTTAAAGAAAGTCTGTGAAGTTGCCTCCTCTTGAATTTAAGTCTGGCTACGCCACTGATGCCACACCTTATCTTACATTATTCATCATTGCCATACACAACCTTAATATCACCATTTGTTACCCTAACTTGCTTTACTATACCTCATATCACTATACCTTAACTTACCATGTCTCACTTTACCATATACTTCAGCCCGCGCTCACCTTATCATACCTTACTAAGTCATACCAAATCTTACTTTATCTTTACTTACTTTCTTGTACTAAACCTTACCTTACTTTGCTTTAACTTTGGCTGAACTGTATTGATGTTGCACATCAGTTGCCAACTGTTTGGTGCCTTGCACACAAAGAACTGAAATAATTGCGCTATATGAGCTCTTGACCATTTACCCTCGCTCTACGACACTCACCCCACTTGTCTCCTCTCTGCCTTCCATCGGACACTCAGCACTCGATGCCTACCTTTGGCCTCTTTAGAGACAAAGTCTTCGTTCCCACAGAGCTACATAAATGCTCGACCAAGCAAAGTATTGCATTGCAATGCTGTCGAAGGGAGAGCGGAAGAGTTTACAGTTACGTAATGTAAGTGTAGTTTTCTCTATCAGTCATGTAATATACAATTATACATGTAATAATAATAATAATAATAATAATAATAATAATAATAATAATAATAATAATAGAGATTTGAGTGCCGTAGTTCGTAAGCAGTCGATAACTCGAAGCAACGATTCAGAAGCACTGTAATGTATTTTTATTGTGTTCAAATCCAGTATGCACTTCAATTAAGTCTAAAATCTAATCAAACCTATTTAATCTAATCTGGTAGACTCGATCCGACCCGACTTGAACCCATCGAACCCGATCCAATCCAATCCAATCCGAGCCAATCCGTTTCCTGGCTAGGATGTTGTACAGCTAGGCCACAGTGTTTTTAGGTTAATTATTATTTACTAACTTTTCTGTTACCATTTGATTACTTTGTATAACTTTGTATGTACAGCGCTGTGCGTTTGCCAGCGTTTAATAATGAACACACTTACTTACTTACTTACCTACCTACTTTATTTTGCACCGTCGCCACAAAATACACAAGACATCAGTCGATGGTCGACTCAGATGAAACTTTAGTTGACAATCGTAATATACATAGAAGAAGAAGAGGAGGAAGAGGATGAGGATGAGGAAGAGGAAGAGGAGAAGGAGGAGGAGGAGGAGGAGGAGAAGGAGAAGGAGAAGGAGAAGGAGAAGGAGAAGGAGAAGGAGAAGGAGAAGGAGAAGGAGAAGGAGAAGGAGAAGGAGAAGGAGAAGGAGAAGGAGAAGGAGAAGGAGAAGGAGAAGGAGAAGGAGATGGAGAAGGAGAAGGAGAAGGAGAAGGAGAAGAAGAAGGAGAAGGAGAAGGAGAAGGAGGAGGAAGAAGAGGAGGAAACGTCCCTAGGTAACATGAGAGGCAGCCATTAGTATGAATAGTTATAAAGACTTCATTTTGCTTAGCCTCGGCATATGTTCTTTCCCAGTAGGTCAGAAGTAGAAGACTTCTGTTTCCCTCTGCAGTTCTTCCATGGCTATGGGGGAAAAGACGACGAAGGTCGAGGTCAAAGGTTGTACAGGGGTTCCAGGCATAAATATGCAGATATCATCCCGTATTATATTGGATGGCCATCCCTTCAATTTCACCCCAAGGGGTTTTGCCCGTTCCCACGGGGCCGGAAAAGGGACTGGCCGGGCGCGTGCCTGGGGGCCAATCCAGGGTTTCTGTCAAGAGACGGGGAAGTGTGGAGGATAATGGCATTCTGTGGTCATGTCTTGGAAAGACGAAACTGGTCGCAGAAGAAGCTGAAGATAAGAAAGGAAATCGTAGACTGAAACACTCGAAACGAACTGAAGCGCAATCGAACACGTCACAACACAACATCACAAAGGGAATTCTTGATTCATTCTCAAGGGCTCAACCTAAATGTTCAGATACACATATACACATATACACACATACGTACACAAATGCGTATATGCATTCATACACATTGACATACATTCATGCATGAACACATACATAGGCTACGTATTAACAGACATATGCATACGTACATTAGGATAATGCGTAAACATACTTACGTGCATATAATTATACGTACCTAAGTATAACTACTTATGTGCGCACGTACATACGTACGCACATACCTAGTACCTACACACACACGTATGTACATACATACATACATACATACATACATACATACATACATACATACATACATACATACATACATACATACATACATACATACATACATACATACATACATACATACATACATACATACATACATTCGTTGACGGAATTCTTAATTACTGTAATGGATCTGATGCTCATGCGATGAATTCCGTATCATCCGCTCGGCTGTTAAAATAATTATTATCTTGACTTTCAGCTGGTGAAGTGGCGCCAACTAGCGACTATATGGACGATCAATTTAGAAAACGCATAGGTCAAATGTCACCCTGTCTATCTGTTTGTTTGCCCGTCGGTCTACGTACGTCTGTCCCTGTTTGTCTGTCTTGGCATATCTGTGCGTCTGTTGTCTCCCTATCTCGTTCCCTGTCTGTCTGTCTGTCTGCCTCTCTGTCTGTCTGTCTGTCTGTCTGTCTGTCTGTCTGTCTCTCTCTCTCTCTCTCTCTCTCTCTCTCTCTCTCTCTCTCTCTCTCTCTCTCTCTCTCTCTCTCTCTCTCTCTCTCTCTCTCTCTCTGCATGTCTCTATCCGGCTGTTCGCAAGTCTCTCGCTTCTTGTCCATCTATAAACTATTAAGTTTAAGGACACTTGGAACTGGCACTGCTATAGCGTACGAGCTGTGGCTGGGTTAGTGGTGTAGAAGTGTCAATCATCTATAATGTAGAAGTGACAGTCTGTCTCTGTAGCAGAATTAGGCGATCTTAATATAATTACCCACTTATCAATGTAATTACGGTTATTGCTAATTAACAATGGCAGAATTTGACAATTTTGATGGATGACCGCTAACGATGTTGCTGCAAGGGATCACATCTCTCACGCCCTTATTATATGTTTATGTGCATATAGCACAAGCAGTGTATCCAGTGAATCCGCACATTGAAGTTCTTTAACACTTTAATGACGAGCTGCATTGGTTTCCCAGTTGCTTTTAGTATACTCTCGTCGTTAAAGGGTTAAGGGAATCCAGTCACCCATCATTGTCTTAACAAATTACTGCGTACTAAAAACTTTCATAAATTCAACTTACGGAAAGGGGACAAGGGATATGAATTTGAATAACCATACTTCCATACATTCCTGCAGAATAAATCCTTCATCATTCGCTCGTTGTAGAAACATAAAAATTGTGATTATGCTAGTTTAAATAATTAAGTAAGTAAGTATATTCTTTGTTAAACCAGTGACGCCTGCGGCCTTGGTGTACATACATCTTAATCGTTTTGTCACGTCATTCTAATTCTAATTTGCTCCGATATCTTATCTGTTGATTCAATTAAAATCGTAGGCCTATGCAAAGTTTTGTGCCGTAGTTCAAAGGCTCAAAGCCCTACTGTTCTGTAGATACATGTATAACTGTATATTTAGACTTTTAAAACTGCTTATGATACTACATCGGTTTTCCTGCTACCACTGGCACTGTACTACTTTTTCACTGTTGTATCCATTGTTGTTGTTGTCAAGTGTGGGCTTTGTCACGCGCTAACTAAGGTTACTTACTTATTTTTACTACTTACTTACTTTTATTTGCATACCCAACCTTTCTAAACTCAGGTGTGTCACGGAATGGCCCCTGGATTCTCCCTTTTAAGAATACCTCTGTTTTGAACTGCGATCATTATTTTTATACGTCTTAGATCTTATCGTTATTTTTATAAGTAGGCTACGTAGCAAACATCTTCAGGCCGCCGGTAACAATAAGGCCTATCTGTTGAGGCATGCACTCTTAAAAGTAATGTCTAGAAATGGCAGACACTAGCGTTGCCAAAACGCATAATAGGTCTGTAGCATATTTATTCATTCTTAAATCGTTTATTGTAGTTATTACGCGCAAGAGATCAGTAGATCTGAATTATCGGAGGTTGTGCTCGACTATCATCTGGTCGATGGTCGATATGCACAGTGCTTTTGACCGGCTTCAACTTGGAAATCGTTCGATTACAGAGCCAGAGCGCTACCGAATAGATCAGACAGAGTCGCTCAAATATAGCAGACATTACTGTAGCCTTTTGATGTGATTAGAAAATGGCAGACGATAATGCATGTGTATTGATGCCAGACAGTTCTAACACTTCCAATAGTCCACTATTATATATATATATATATATATATATATATATATATATATATATATATATATATATATAGTCACACTATTCATTGATTCATTCACTTCGGAGATTTATATAGCGCCCCTCAAAGGTAAACAGTAATTGGTTAAGACAATGATGGGTGACTGCCTGACTGGATAACTTTCGACTAAGAGGCGCTCCCCATTCAACCTCGGCTAAAGTCTTCTGGTTGAAATAATTATGGTAGCAAGGGCACTGGGCTCCAAGCGAAAATCCAACGAAAGCCCATTCCCAATTGCAGGGTCAGCAACAGAGAAAGCACGGCACTGCCTAATAAAAGCTCGCGAGGGGGACGAGGAGCTCTGCCTGCTTGGATGAGCGGAGAGTGCCACGGCGCTGGACGTCTAGGGTGGAGCGGCAAAGCTCCTGCAAATATGCCAGTGCTCAGGTATGGGCAAATTACTCGGAAAAATGTACTTGAATTACAAATTACAAATTACTTTGGGACATGAAATGTCATTTCAAATTACAAAATACATGGGAATGTTATTGAATTACAAATTAAAAAATTGCGCGATTTCAAGTAATTTCAATTACGTAATTTCAATTACTGCCCATCCTTGCCAGTGCCACACTGGCAAGGCAGCGCCACACCCGATAAGTACTCCGCTGCGGGACAGGGAGCCAGCGCAGAACATCCCGTATGTAGTCAGTGACATGGCCGTATCTCGGCATGCGACCTATTGTCTTCTTTTAACCACACTATATATATAATGTTTACTCTTACCCACATTAGTGTATACTCTTAGCCACATAAGTGTCTTCTTTTAGTCATGATATACTGTCTACTTTTAGCTACACTAGTGTTTACTCTTAGCTACAATGGAAGAGTCTTTGCCACACTAGTGTCTACTCTTAACCGAATTAGTGTATGCTCTTAGCCACACATTTGTCTACCCTTAGTAACCCTAGTGTCTACTCGAGCAGACGAATTCCTTTTGAGATGTTTCTTTCATTGAAGTCGTTTGTCGTTACTGAACAGGTTCTAAGATCTTGGACGAATTCAGCCACGCTCTTAACTCCATTGATTCTTCCAGGCCATTTATATAGCGCCTTTTGAAGATACAACTATAGACTGCATCTATTTAGGTTCGGATACAAATGGCCAAGCAGTCGTACGTGACCCGGACGTGGCAATCGTGCGTAGACCTGCATGCGAATCGGACGAGTCCTCTGGCGAAATTCACAGATCCAGCTGCAATATTGGCGATGCCATTTCCGGAAAAGCTGCTTCAGGATTAAATGACGCACGGCTGCTAAGGTAGCATGGGGGGGGGGGGGTGTCTCGGTTGAATAGGCAGGTAAGACAAGGTAAGTTAACCCTCGGGCTACACTGTTAAAAATTTCCCGTAAAATAACGGTGAAAGGCCTGGCAACTCGGTTGCCATGCCTTTCACCGTTATTTAACGGTCGCCCGTTATCTCATTTACGGCCGACCCGTTTTTATTTAACGGTGACTTTTCGTCTTTTTACGGCGATTCTCCGTATTTTATACGGCAATTCAGCGTATTTTAACGATGAATGCCTGTTTTGTAACGGAGGTTTCACGGCGATTTACCGTTATCTTACGGTAAATGGCCTTCAACTAACGGTTAATTCCTGTTTTTTAACGGCGAATCACCTTCAATTGACGGTTTATTTGTTCTCTATTTACGGTGAATCCCCTTCTATTAACGATATATTTATCTAAATTTCACCCCGGTTGCTAACGGCTAATTTGACTTATTTTACAAAGAATTACCGTTACCATTTATTCAAGGTTATTTCCCTTATTCTTACTGCTCCAAACCTTTCAGTAACATGCTAATACAGTAGGCTACACTAAACAGACAATGAATTAATTGGAAAACCCGTTAAGCTCATAATCACAAGTTTTGGACAACATTACACATGTTACAAACGAAGGTTTGGACTAACACCAGAAAATCTTCACATCAAGAAAAATCAAAAGTGCCTGCATATTGCATGTAATTCGTTGTAGAATGTAGATTATCATAATGCAGATTCCCGTGGACAAAGTAACGCTTCACTCTCAATGCATGCCTTGTCATTTAATTGATCACAAGTGCATTATTTCATAAAGTCTTTATTTTTATATAGCGCCCCTTCAAGGAACCTACTCAGAGGCGCTCCCAGCCCAGCCACGGCTAAACAGAGAAAAGCCAGATGTAAAGCCATTCAATCTAATCTAAAGAATTCTATAGTGCCATTATCATAATGCAATAAAACAACAATATAAGTCAGTCTTTCTAGAGAGAAAACAATACAAAGTTCATGCCAATGAACAATTTAGCATGATGTAAAGCCATTCAATCTAATCTAAAGAATTCTATAGCGCCATTATCATAATGCAATAAAGCAACAATATAAGTCAGACTTTCTAGAGAGAAAACAATACAAAGTTCAAGCCAATGAACAATTTAGCATGATGTAAAGCCATTCAATTTAATTTAAAGAATTCTATAGTGCCATTATCATAATGCAATAAAACAACAATATAAGTCAGTCTTTCTAGAGAGAAAACAATACAAAGTTCATGCCAATGAACAATATAGCATGATGTAAAGCCATTCAATCTAATCTAAAGAATTCTATAGCGCCATTATCACAATGCAATAAAGCACCAATATAAGTCAGACTTTCCAGAGTGAAAACAATACAAAGTTCATGCCAATGAACAATACAGCATGATGTAAAGCCATTCAATCTAATCTAAAGAATTCTATAGCGCCATTATCACAATGCAATAAAGCACCAATATAAGTCAGACTTTCCAGAGTGAAAACAATACAAAGTTCATGCCAATGAACAATACAGCATGATGTAAAGCCATTCAATCTAATCTAAAGAGTTCTATAGCGCCATTATCATAATGCAATAAAGAAACAATTCAAGTCAGTCATTATCCATTCAAGAAGCAAGGTAAAGATCTGACAAGTTAGTTTAAAATCTGACAATGCAGAAAACAAGAAATCAAATTATGTGCAGCAATAGACGAGTTATATGCTTAGCTCTGAATAATATTAAAGAATTGTCACAATGCACGAAACAGGGCAGTGTAAATAGTTTATATCGTGAAACAATATCATCATTGTCTGAAGTCTGACAGGAGACTTGGACAGCAGATAGAAAATTCCGACTCTTTGATCTTGTACTTTTTGTGCCAAGAGCTGAAGTGCGCTGCAACAGAAAAAAACCAACAGCACAATTAATCAAAGAACATTATCGCTATAGCCCTTTCCCAACATTCAACATAACACTATTGGAATCCGTAAGCATATTAAACTTTAATATTGAAAAAGCAGACGACTTTGTGTCAAAGTCCAATGTGTATTTGGTAACTTCTACCTTGCCAATGTCTATTGCATAAGGCATTAACCAATGGCACTCTAAATATAGGCTTTTCATTGCCATTATAAACTGTCTCAGTGTACTGATCTTCTGAATATGATCTTGGCTTCAGAGCACCATCGGTTGATGCCTTCCTCAAGCATTAGGCACCAGCACAAGTTATTAAATGCAATGACAATTACATGTTGGATTTGGATACTCTGTGTGGTTGTACGTGTGACTAGTGTTTGCAGGATCTATATCACCACCATAAAATTGATTGGACTGATCATATACTATTGACCTTATCTCTAGATATTGACCTGCTTGGTTTTAGAGTGCCTTCAGTTTATGCCTTGTCCATTTGACACCGGCATGATGGAAGTTACTAAATACAATGACATGTTTGACTTTGACGCTATATAGAGTTCTACGTGTTTAGCTGCTAACAGCTACACACATAGTACCATGTCACAATATCGATAAAAATCATATAATGCTGGTCGTACTAATAAAGATATAAATATTCTGCAGTAAACATACAAGCCATGCTCTATGGGCCTCTGAAATTATGCCATTTTGTAGCTATCTAATCAAAATCTGTTGATTAGTGTTTGCAGGATCTATATCACCACCATAAAATTGATTGGACTGATCTTCTAGATATTGACCTTATCTCTAGGTAATGATCTGCTCGCTTTTAGAGCGCCTTCACTTTATGTCCTGTCCATTAGACACAGGCATGATAGAAGTTACTAAATACAACGAGAATTACACGTATGACTTTGACGCTACATGGAGTTCTACATGTGTTTAGTTGCTAACAGCTACACATAGTTTCATGTCACAATATGAATAAGAATCATATAATGCTGGTCGTACTAATAAAGATATAAATATTATGAAGTAAACATACAAGCCATGCTCTATGGGCCTCTGAAATTATGCCATTTTTTAGCTATTGTCATATCTAATCAAAATCTTCTGTAACCCAATTGTATTTTCGAAGATTAATGGCAACATTGGATATTTCTGCCTAAACAACATCTATCACAGAATTATTACACAGTTGTTAGATTAAACCAGAGCATAAGGAGAAACTTAAATGCAAAGAATCATAAGTTAAAGTTCAGATAGCAATAGACCTTATCTCTAGATATTGACCTTATCTCTAGATATTGACCAGCTTGGTTTTAGAGCGCCTTCAGTTTATGCCTTGTCGGTTAATAATAATAATAATAATAATATCTTTTCTTTAATAAGCGCCCGACAAACGCACTGCACTGTACATTTACATGTTATGCAATTGAAATCTTAACTACTAACAGAACAGACAGCCATGTAATACAATGGCGCTAATAGCAGCCTACAAAGCAAATCCGCCCAACGGGGGCTCGAACTCGGTACCTCTCGGTCTCTGTGCCAGATGTTATCCAAAGCGCCACGGCCCCCACCGGCACAATGGAAGTTACTAAATACAATGACAATTACATGTTTGACTTTGACGTTATATGGAGTTCTACAAGTGTCTAGTTGCTAACTGCTACACACATAGTAACATGTCACAATATGAATAAAATTCATATAATACTGGTCGTACTAATAAAGATATAAATGTTCTATAGTTAACATACTAGCCATGCTTTATGGACCTCTGAATATATGCCATTTTGTAGCTAATACGACCAGTATTATATGAATTTTATTCATATTGTGACATGTTACTATGTGTGTAACAGTTAGCAACTAAACACTTGTAGAACTCCATATAGCGTCTAATCAAAATCTGTTGATTAGCGTTTGCAGGATCTATATCACCACCATAAAATTGATTGGACTGATCTAGATATTGACCTTCTCTCTAGATAATGACCTGCTTGGTTTTAGAGCGCCTTCAGTTTATGTCTTGTCCATTAGACACAGGAACGATAGAAGTTACTAAATACAATGAGAATTACACGTATGACTTTGACGCTACATGGAGTTCTACATGTGTTTAGTTGCTAACTAACAGCTACACACATAGTATCGTGTCACAATATGAATAAGAATCATATAATACTGGTCGTACTAATAAAGATATAAATGTTCTATGGTAAACACACCAGCCATGTTCTATGCCTATGGGCTTCTGAAATTGTGCCATTTTGTAGCTCTCGTGATGTCTAATCAAAATCTGTTGCTTAGTGTTTGCAGGATCTATATCACCACCATAAAATTGATTGGACTGATCTTCTAGCTATTGACCTTATCTCTAGATATTGACCTGCTTGGTTTTAGAGCGCCTTCAGTTTAAGACTTGTCCATTAGACACCGGCACAATGGAAGTTACTAAATACAATGACAATTACATGTATGTTTGACTTTGACGCTATATGAAGTTCTACAAGTGTTTAGTTGCTAACTGCTACACACATAGTTACATGTCACAATATGAATAAAAATCATATAATACTGGTCGTACTAATAAAGACATAAATGTTCTACGGTAAACATACTAGCCATGCTCTATGGGTCTCTGAAATTATGCCATTTTGTAGCTTTCATGATGTATAATCAAAATCTGTTGATTAGTGTTTGCAGGATCTACATCACCATCACAAAATTGGACTGATCTAGACATTGACCTTATCTCTAGATAACGACCTGCTTGCTTTTAGAGCGCCTTTAGTTTACATCTTGTCCATGAGATACAGGCACGATAGAAGTTACTATTTAAATACAATGAGAATGACACGTATGACTTTGACACTACATGGAGTTCTACATGTGTTTAGTTGCTAACAGCTACACATAGTATCATGTCACAATATGAATAAGAATCATAATAACTCTGGTCGTACTAATAAAGATATAAATATTCTGCAGTAAACATACAAGCCATGATCTATGGGCCTCTGAAATTATGCCATTTTGTAGAGCTGTAATGGCATGTCTAATCAAAATCTTCTGTAACCAAATTGTGTTATAGAAGATGAATGGAAACATTATATATTTCTGCCTAAACAACATCTATCACAGAATTATTATACAGTTGCTAGATAAAACCAAAGCGTAAGGAGAAACTTAAATGTAAAGAATCATAAGTTAAAGTTCAGATAGCAATAGACCTTATCTCTAGATTTTGACCTTATCTCTAGATATTGACCTGCATGGTTTTAGAGTGCCTTCAGTTTATGCCTTGTCCATTAGACACTGGCACAATGGAAGTTACTAAATACAATGACAATTACATGTTTGACTTTGAAGCTATATGGAGTTCTACAAGTGTTTAGTTGCTAACTGCTACACACATAGTAACATGTCACAATATGAATTAAAATCATATAATACTGGTCGTACTAATAAAGATATAAATCTTATCACTAGATAATGACCTGCTTGCTTTTAGAGCGCCTTTAGTCTATGTCTTGTCCATTAGACAAAGGCACGATAGAAGTTTAATACTATATAAAAAGAGAATTACACGTATGACTTTGACGCTACATGTGTTTAGTTGCTAACAGCTACACATAGTATCATGTCACAATATGAATAAGATTCACATAATGCTAGTCGTAATAATAAAGATATAAATATTCTGCAGTAAACATACAAGCCATGCTTTATGGGCTTCTGGAATTATGCCACTTGTAGCTATTGTCATTTCTAATCAAAATCTTTTGTAACCCAATTGCATTAAAAGAGATGAATGGCAACATTAGATATTTCTGTCTTAACAACATCTATCACAGAATTATTACAGTTGCTAGATAAAACCAGAGCGTAAGAAGAAACTTAAATGCAAAGAATCATAAGTTACAGTTCAGATAGCAATAGACAGGAAATTCTATTTACCATTGAATAAATTCTAAGGTGTTCATACTGGTTCCAGGATAGGCAAGTGCACTGAAACAGAAAAATAAAAGTCAAAATTAACCATAGAATATCACCACTAGTTTCCCAACACTGGCACTACAAATAAGAATTAACCACCATAGTCACATGTAGCTATAAAGCTATATGCAAATGTCATCTAAAACCATATTCAACCATCAACAAGACAAAGATTTCACGGGTTTTCTATCTCAACCAAAGGCTGTCTCCCTGTCATAGTGGACTGATCTTCTGGACACTGATCTTATTAAGGCTTGGTTTTGGTGCAGCACCAATTTGATGACTTACCCGATAGAAATTACTAAAAATAATTAAGCGTTGGATTCGACACTATGTGGTGTTCTATGCGAGCTTATTATCTATAGTACAGCTACACATATAATGTACTGGCGCTATAAGAATAAAATAAATAATTCTTATCATACTAATTATAAAGGAAAGGCGTACTTTGCAGTTACCCCGACACATCATCTGCTATAGGGCCCATAAAATATGTCATTGTGTGGCTAGTGTGATGTTTAATAGGACTCTTCTAGAAACCAAAATTATAAACGATCAATAGCAACATTTAATTATTTCAGTTCAGACAACATTATAGTTCATAAGTAGTGCAGGAGTATTTCAATTATTGCAATGCTGCTCCATAAAACCAGAGCATAAGGAGATATATTGTAGCCGATTGATTAGGGAGCTAGAATTGAAACTTTGGAGTAGAGATCGTGCCTTCCCTGAGATGGTTACTGTGTAGGGACTTTTAGAAAGACTTTCACTAACAATTGCTCAGTGCCATGAATTAACATTTGGTTATTAGATAGTGGCACTTAATAAATGCATAATCTTAACAATGACGGTTAAAATGCTGTCAATACTAATAATAACATGGTGAGATACTTACGATGTGTGTCCAAAATGTAACAGTAGATGCTGTTGATCGTCAATTGGCAGAACAAGAGGCCATCGCCCTTTTCAAGAGGTCGAACAACTGCATCAACTCCTACAAAGAAAATTGCTTCATTCAGTCGAGAACTTCTATAAAGCTTTTCCAATAAATGTGCATGCCCATAACATGTTTCATGTACATTACATAGTACTACACACCATAAGATGGTAAAAAGTAATAATTTTGTAATTGCACATGTAATAATAAATTTGTATAACTCTGCTGTGAGTGAAACTAACCAAAGGTGTTCTCTGTGCTAGCCTAAAAAATACTAAATGTCATTATGCATGTTTGGATAAGGACACTAAGTGCAGCGCATTTTAAGCACCTCACAAAAGCAATGTTTACTGCAAATATTAAGAATTATTAAAAACACAAAATTCATCAGTAGCAAACAACTATAAATAACTACTAATAAAATTAAGTAATAATTATAATAGTAATAATAATAATTGATTGATGGATTAGGGGTCTCACATTGTAACATGGGGAGTAAAGGTTCGATCACCTGAGGGATCATAATTATTATCTACCTCGGGTAAAAAAAGAATACTAATAAATGGCCTTTTCATTTCAACGCCTTTCACTGACGATTCAGCATTTCAACACTGTGGCATTTATGGGTACATTTACCATCTTGGACCTTACCGAATAGGGCCCGTTCCAGACAAATCTGTGTTTATAAATAATGTTGAAGTCCCTGACGGATCGTATTTACTTTGGAGCAAAATAATATTAATAATAATAATAATTTAGTGATTTATTTATTTCACATACATAGTAGATCACATTAACTGTAGTACACAAACTGGTCGTTAAACTATCACAAAATTGGCACTGGAAGGGGAGAAAAGTTCAAGCTAATTGAGTCCATCATTCATAATAAATCATACGATTAATAACAGATACTTGACCATCAAACAGAAAAAGCTAAATCAATTATTACATGCATCGCATAATTTCTTATACCAATTTCTATGCACCATATCATATTGCATGCATCAGAACAAAACAAAAACTAGTCTGGTATAGTAGCAAAAAACAGGAACTCTTTGTAATAATATTATACTAATACTTAAAATAATACAGTAATATTTAGCAACAGAAGAAGCATAGCACTCCATTATGCTACCCCTGAGGCCGTCATTGGCATGAAGTTTAGCAACATCATTTTCTCAGCATATGAGGGTGTATGACCAGTCTTTTATCTCACCTTCTCACCAACAGTGTATTGTCAGTGTACGCCTTATAGCAGAAATTAATTATAGGGGTGCACACGGACCAGAAATCTCGACCCAAATTTTTGGTCTGGCAGGGATTTACGCCTCAACCGCTGAATTGAAAGTCCAGGGCGCTAACCACTATACCATCGCGCACCCCCAATAGCAATATTAATAATAATAATAATAATACAGATAGTAAAATTACTCAATTTAAAAAATATTTAGTTAAAGTTGACATAGTAATAAACTGGATATTCTACTTACAGGAGAACGAAGTCCAAGGTATTAGTTGTTGCTGATAGGTGCCCGGTTGAAGACGTTGTAAGCGACAAACCGAACAACTATTGCAGTCACATGGCTATAGAGCACTGACTTTGATGGCTACATGGCGCATGACACAGGCTACACAGCAGATCCACAAACAATCTCCCTTCAAAATGTTCACGATTTCCTGGAAATGCAGCACAAAATATCACTGATAGTATAATTCCAAAGCACACAAAATTTAATGGCTGATTCATATTTACCCGATAAACCAAATATTATCAGAGTCTGATTCCATTCTATTGTCGCCACCACGTGCAGGATTCTGTTAAACGCTACAGTTTACCTGAAAGGCAATTTCTGCTCCAAAGTTAATTCTACATTACGCTAAATATGGCAATATGCTACATGAATTTACGATTAAGATTACCTGCTCGATTAAGTTGATTTATCAGAAGTTTTCTCGAGATATCATATGTAACCGCTTGATCTAAAGCTCCGCCATTGTTAATCACATCCGTCCTGTCAAGGCCGCGCGCGATGCATGCGCTAACCGTTGAGAGTAACTTAGATCTTATAGCGCAATATATACAAAGCACCTGGAAACTGCGAAGGTGAAAGAAATGAATTGTTGCAACAATTGGCCTTCATTTATTTAAACTTAAAATGTTGCACAGCATATTTATTCCGTTTTCAATAACTAATTTTCATTTTAAGAATTGGAAAAACCCTAGCCATAAAATTATGAATATTAATTCATAGTTAGCAGTAGTGACAGATTTTAAATTGACTAATTAATTTAGTTCTACTAGTTTTTGGTCTCCAACTAATAACATTAGGTTTTGTTGCAAAAAATATTTAGCCTACTTCATTTTATAAATAAATAAATTTTAATTTTGGCAAATATTATATTGCGCGGCAAGATACTTAAGGAATATTAGGCTACTAAGGTCGGTGATCTGAAATTGTCAGGCATTACAGTTACTTTTGATGTGAAATAAGTAAGGAAGTACGCTAAAGACCATTTTTAGAACGATAGGATTAAAACCGTTTGTACCACTTCATTGCAATTGGGCTATTGATAATTATGTCCACTTAAATATCTAAACACCCTTTTTAAATGTCAGGGTTTTCTAACCCTGATGCTCTCTGCAATGGCCGTGCTTCAGAAGCACGTAGAAATCTCGAGATTACGATTATCATTATTAACAGACGCTAAGTCAAAACAATATCGATAGGCAGGTATGGTGCAACGTCACTCCAGGTCAAGAACTAAAGGTCAGACAGAAACAGCAGTGTTGAGTGAAAGACCTGTAGAGATATGGCAAGAGGTGAGGTTTTGAGATAGAACTTAGGCCCTATCTTTTTTCAGTTAGCACTGACCACCACGAAACGTTAAAATATACTGGAAAAGTATTTAATAGGTTAAAAGTCCCTCTGTAAAGAAAGCAATCAGATAATTACTGTAAATAAGTTTTTACAACAATGTCCATTTATCTGCTTAAATGCCCCACTGTTTAACCCTGATTGTACGCCTATGTCCGATTGTCATAATATTATGCTGATGCAAAATTTGTCTTATGACCATTGCGGTTCAGGGCTCTTGCTCGTTCGTTGTATTAAGCAATGCGGCTGTTCTTACAATTAGGCCTAGAAATTTTTTTATTGCCCCCAGTATATTTTCAGTTGTAGACAAAGTTCAATGACCTAAGTTAAAAGTAGCCTAAGTCTGGAAAGAAAACAATAAATAAAATACTTAATCTTTATAAGCGCTTGCAATAATTTTATTTAAAAAAAGTGTTTGTACATGGGTTTCGAACCACCGACTGCTTGTTCATTGGGTAACATCTCAACCAGATGAGCTAAAGTACACACATGTATTAGTGGATATTAAAACCGCTATAAACACCCTTAGTCTAATATTCGCCAATCATCGTCGACTTGACGGCGTCGTTAAATAAACGTTATTAATCGAATTCGCTAAATTTGTTTCAGTGGTATTTTGCTAACTGGCTGTTTTGAAAATAACCATAACAATTATTTGTCTTGTCTTCTCTCAGCTTAAGTGTTGGCAGTTTTGGTGCTTTGTGTGGTACTACTTTTATTAGGCCTTTGTGCGGTGACGGCCCTTTGTTAAGGATTCTTGCGCTATCGAGGTAGTAATGCGCATTCCTCTATAAGTAATGCGGCTGTTATGAGCTCCCAATAGCAATTTTCCATTTATACTTTCACTTGTGAACAAAATAAAATTATAAAACAAAATGTTTATTCACTTGTTATAATTATTTTGTAATTTTATAGGCGGCTATTACAAGATCTGTATGAGAACTATATTTTCGATACACTAATACAAAACTATTCCGTGCGCAAACTGTCCAGTAAGACGTTTATTTGCCGTAGAATAACGGCGATTTGATCGTAAACGCTTTTACAACCATTTAGTCGTTTTTGTACGTGGAAATATCGTACAAAGACGTAGAATCCCCGTGTAAAAACGTAGAAAATCCGTTTAAAGACGGTTATTTTTTACAGTGTACCAAGGGGGGTGGTGGTTGCCACCCCCCTAGGTTTTTTTCATCTCAAACTTTTTCCGTATGGAATAAAAATTTGACCTTTTAGGTAGCTGTAGGGGGTTCATTTACACACGTTTTGAGGTAAAATGTGAGATGATATCTCACACCGTTCAAAAGTTATACCCAATATACCCGAGGTACCAGGGGGGTGGATACCACCCCCCTAGATTTTCGACTATATCTTATCCGTCATTTAATATTAAGAGACACAAATTATAGCATTCTATAGAGGGAATGTGGGGCTACATTTCCATGGTCACTGAGTTGACCTGAGACAACCGCAAGTGCTCAAAATAAATTATAATACGCGTAATATGCGTGAAAAATGGCTGAATGGAAGGACTACCCCCTTAGTTTTTTGTCTGTAGCGTATTCATTTATCTTCCTGGAAGAGAAACAAAGATACCATTCTTTAGAGGGAATGAAGGGCTTCATTTGCATACCTACATCTTTGTCTTTTGAATACCGGAAGTGATCAAAATAAATAATAATACGCGTAATCTGTGTGAAAATGGCTGAATACAGCGTTATAACGTAAACCGATATATATGTATGGATATATATGTATGGATGTACATTTATACTATATAAACATGTGTAGGGATGATTTTGTGTATCTTTTATACATAGATTAGTTTCAAAACACACATAATCTTATATTTGTTTATCCAAAAAGTACAAAATGTACGCAATAATATACAATATTGCTAATTAATGGGTTCCGTTGTTAAAAGTGATGTAATTTCGAGGTGCATTCACATAATGTACAACTAAATATACCATTCTGTGCAGAAATGAATGCTGAATCCAATGCTATATTACAAGTTATGATATGTGAAACCAAACACGAAATCCAGGGGGGGTGGTAACCACCCCCCCTTGGTAGTCCGTGTTACAAAAAAAGCTTGGTAGCCCTAGGGTTAAGGTAAGGCAGCACTTGGAAAGGAAAGGTATGATAATGTAAGTAAAAGACAACTTAAGGTAAGGTAGGGTAAGGTTATTGCGGACTTGACTTGATATAGCGCCGACGTTAAATCGGTCTGCCTCATGACTCGGCTGTGTGTCGCGTTGAGAAACTTCGAAGATTTACATCACGTTACATTACATTGAGGTAAGAGAATGTAACCGCTTATTAGTTGTACATTGATAGATGAGGGAGGGCAAGATTCCTGGTCTTCAGTCGTCGATTCTGAGTGTGAGCGACTGGCATAGAATTCTTTCAACGTGTGTCCTCTAAAGAAGCTTTTCAACGCCAGGAGGCGTCTCGTAAGAAGCCTTTGTTAGTCTGGCGCCTGTGTGGCTGGCCTCCGTCGCTGAACTTGGGTCAATTCAGGTGCGGAATCTTTTGAGAAACATAAAACTTGTCAGCTCGGTTTCATCGTCCGTCAATGGACAGATCGTCGCCCTTCACCCGTGTAACTGTTCCGCTATGATCGTTCTGTGTGAATTTTCCAAACACGCGCACACTCAAGGACACAAACACAGACAAACACAAATGCATAGACAAACACACAGGTACAGGCACAGAAACACACAAACAGCTCTACCTTTATTTGTATCTTTGTTTATGCTTCTACCTTTAACTTGAGTTGTGTCGTTACCTTTACGTTTGCAATTCTATCAAACTGTTTTTCCATACGGTACATCAGGACTCGAACCTGAAAATCCGAGGTTAGAGGCATATGCCGATGTGTAGTAAGCTAAGATGTCATCATTAAATGACGCCAGGAAAGGTTTAAATACTGCAGGCTGAAGTCTATATATAGTGTGCACATGTGAACGAGTGGGTGTGTGTGGATGACGTCTGATGAGAGCGCTTAGCGTCCAATTGAGACCACTTTCCTCAAGAGAGAAACACACGAGACAAAAATAGAGACAGAGACAGAAAGGCGGATAGTAGGGGGAGAGACAAAAGCATAATTAGCGAGAGACAGAGACAGACAGACGGACAGAGAGAGACAGTGAGATAGATACAGGTAGAGAGACAGAGACATAGAGAGACAGAGGCCCAGACAGAGGACAGAAACATCAATCGTTAGCTTAAACACTTTACTTGTCAATTCGACCGCTAGATGGCGTCATTAAACGAATTAGAACGAAGAGGACAGAAGAGGACTGATCAGTGATCACTCTGATTCTTCTATGAACTCAAGGATCAAGGTAAACAAACATCCACAAACACTCACACTCACTCACACACGACACATTGGGCGTTTTCCATCAGATTATTATGCCCTCTGTGTACGTACATATATATGTATGTGTGTGTGTGTGCGTGTATGTATGTATGCACGTATGTAGTATACCTATGTATGCATGTATGTACGCCCTGCATTATTTTATGCCCTTACAATCAACTGACGATTGTAATAGGCCTATTGTGTTAATTCACACACAATCATTTTATGCGTGTGTATCACCAGACTTTTCTCCTGTTCAATTGTCGGGCCACGCGCTATCGAATCAGCTGATCCATGTCGTAATGCAATTCACCAAGACAAACAACCATAAAGTCTTTTCATTTTCTAATTATTTTCTAATTATTAATAAGGAAGACGATTGATAACAATGACACAGCCTCACAGCCCTTGACATAGAAAAACAGACAGGCGAATCTAAAAAGCCTCACTGTTACTTCGCACTCATTATACACAGACTCGTCTCAAATAATGTAGCCTCAGTCACATGCTCACAGCATGTATGTATTTATGTATGTATGTATGTATGTATGTATGTAAGTGTGCGTTTTATGTATGGATGCGTGTATGTGTGCATGTGTATATGTCTGTATGTGTACTTTTGTGTATGAATGCACACGTTCATATACATGTTTGCATGCATGCATATACAAGTATGTATCGTTTCAAGTATTCTATAGAACATAGATATAGGCTATAAAGTACGTCACAAATGCATTTCTCGCAAGTTTAAATGTTCTACTGATATTCAGATGTTTAATCATCTAATTATTTATGCATCTATCTATATCTATATCTATATCTATATCTATATCTATATCTATCTATCTATCTATCTATCTATCTATCTATCTATCTATCTATCTATCTATCTATCTATCCATCCATCCATCCATCCATCCATCCATCCATCCATCCATCCATCCATCCATCCATCCATCCATCCATCCATCCATCCATCCATCCATCCATCCATCCATCCATCCATCCATCCATCCATCCATCCATCCATCCATCCATCCATCCGTCTTTCTGTCTATCTTCCTGTATGTCGGTCCGTTCGTCTGTCTGTCTGCCTGTCTGTCTATGTTTCTGCCTGTCCAATCTGTCTTTCTGTCTCTGCCTCTGTCTCTGTCTCTGTCTCTGTCTCAGTGGTCTGTGATCTGTGATGCCGTGAGTCTGCTGTCGATGTCTCAATCGTTCTGACAGGCGCCACTCAGAATGCATCGATCGATGGACATCGCTCTGCATTGGCTGAGGAGGGTCAACGAGAGCAGATACACATCTACAAAGGAACACAGACTTAGCCATGTAAAGACCTTCGCTGAAGCAGAAACGGACCTAACCATGTAAAGACCTTTGCTGAAACAGGGACAGACTTAACCACATAAAGACCAACATTGCAGCAGAGGCAGACTTTTCCACGGAAACACGCATGCGCCGAAGCAGACACAGACCTTACCCAGTAATGACCTACGCTGAAGTAGACCCAGACCATGTAAAGACCTACGCTGTGTCTATCGGTCTGGACACGAGTCTAACCATGCGAGATAGCTGCGAGCGTTAAGGATTACTTGCTAAGATATAGGGTGAATATATTATTGTAATACAGTGTATACGGAAATTAGCGCATCATAAATTAAGGTCATCAGGTCAGAAAGATAACACGAGGCGTGACTTCTTTGTAGCTCCGTCATTATACTACAGAAGGCGTGAATCGATGCTGTGTTTGATTGGAATGAAGATAAGAGAATATCGGGTCAGACGCAAATGAACTGCGTATACTGTGAAGCAGGCTAAATGAAGTTGTAGCTTCATATTTTTAAAGTGTCAGGTGATAATGATTGAGAGACACTGCGATTCAACCATGACGATTTTTGCATACTTGTCAGTACACCTGTGTCTGAAGATGCAAATATATATAGACCTATAGATGTGTGTAGCCTACGACTGTACGTGTGTTGCGCGTATATGCATAGGAATACTTATGTATATTATCTGTATGTTTTCTATCTGTGTGTTTTGCGCGTGTGTGTGCGTGCGTGTGTGGGTGTGTTGGGTATGTATATGTATATACAGGTGGATGTGTATGTGTGTGTGTGTGCTTGTGTGTTTAGAAGATAGTCTATAACAGGTGGGTTGAGATGTCAAAGCGCATGTCATCATTGCTCGACTCCATAATAGTTAACAAAATCGTTACCACACAATTCATAACAGCGCTGAACACACAGTCAACAATAGCCGTGTTTAATACAGGACTCTATTATAAGCCGCTCGCGCTATACAAACTTATATCTATATTTCTGTGGATATTTTAATATAAATATGATATTTATATATAACTGTGCACAGGTCTGGGCTGCCGTGGGTAAGTGGGCGACCGCGGGAGGCCTGAGGGCTGCACCGCAGGCGGCGTTGGTCGAGCGAGGAGAGGAAGAGGCGACGAGGGACGGTGGCTTTTGACAAAGACGGTCGCATGGTGGCCTCTCCTCCTGTTGATACTAGGACGTAACGGTGTTTGTCGTCGTCGTCTTCTTGTTGTGTTGGACATTCTGGATAAAACGATCGGCGGTCGGTCTATGCGTTCTTCGGTCGATTGTCGGCCGTTCTCTCGTTGGTGCCGTGGCTGCTGCGAGTTGGACCGACGAGAAACGGGTAAGATTTATTAAGCGAATTTGCCTCAATGATGTAATGTACTGTGATGCAATGCAATGTGATCGTAATCGTAATCGTAAATTTATATAACGCCACTTCAAGAGATACTCCTCAGAGGCGCTCCCGACCAGACAACGCTAAACCGCAATCGAAAAGAATGGTTTGATGTGATGTGATGTGTTGGAATGTAACGTAATATAGGCCTAATGTAAGCAGTGTAGCTTTGTGTACTCGGGAGATATATCGTGTCCCAAAACATGGGGTGAAAATAAGCTACATCACTAGTGATGTAGCTTATTTTGAACTTTACAGCAAACCTTAAACCTGGCCTTGCTAACCGCAAACATGACCTTACTGACCCAAAACCTGACTTTGCTAACCAAAAACCTGACGCTGCTAACTCCAAACCCGGCCTTGCTAACGTAAAACCTGGTCCTGCTAACACAAAACATCGCGCTGTCTCTACCTCTCCTTAGCTAGAGTCGCAGTCTAACCCTAGCTCTGCCCATACCGTGCACTGTCTCCTTGGAACAAACCCCGTATTACATTACATCAGAGTGGATTCGTGGCAGATTGCTAAAACGTTTGTCCTTCACCGTTGCATCACGGGTTCGAATCCCTATTCTTCGTCTGAAACTGAAAATTCATTGTTAAGCCAAATGAAAGGTTATTCTGTTGCTATTGTCGTATCTGTGCCTCAGTCAAAACATCCTTTAACCTCAGGACCACGCCTCCAGCTACCACTGCTCATATTCAGTGCCGTAAAGGCGTGTATTAAGAAGACGATGACATTACACCACACACACTAGTCTATGCTACATTATATTAGGCGTATCTTGCAATGCACTGACACCAAGAACGCTTACCACCTACTCATGGGATGGCGATTGCTTAGAGGCTACAAAGCGCAGATGCACTTGAATATAATAAATAGTCCTACGCTGCTCAGATGACTCGTGCCAGACACAGTTTTCAACTGAGCGGCGCCAATCAGACACTTGTGCGTCATAGGGTGGAGTAAATTAAAGGAAGCGATATTTTGGGATTGGCAGGACAGGCAAAAGTTGCCTAATCAGTTTTGCAATTATTGTCTGTGAATTTAAAATAAGATTTGGACGACTCCTTTGAGGTGACACTGAGCGACCAAAATGTTTAACTTTATACGCGAAAGGTTGAATTTCACATGACTGCCATTAAGCTTAAAACAAACGTTACCAGCTGTACAGTTATTCCTGCAACAATGTAGTGTATGCTTAATGTTAATCTCCAAATGTGTATGCTTAATGTTAATCTCCAAATGTCATAGCACCAACCCTAAACTGCGCCAAGAAGTCCAGCTTATCTTCTTAGTGTTTTCGTCAAATCAGGACCACAAGGTCCGGGTTCTTGAGTAGTATCCTTCTACAGCACAACAATATGACATTGCAGAAAATAAAGCTCACACTTGAATATCAACACTGTATACCGGTATTGCAAGATGTAGTGCTATCGGAGAACTTCATTTTATTCAATTGAAGTTGAGTTTGTTTAATCGTGCATCAAAGGAATTCATCAACGCTATGTTTGAAATTAATCAACTACGAAGCTAGAATTTTGGACTTTCTACTAAAAGTCTCATCAGGTATATCTGCACTCAATTCTGGCCACAAGAAACTCATCGCTGTTCTTCACAGCTTAGATATGTAAAAGATCATTAGGTATAATTACTGAGTGGACATATTGGCACACATGTATTCATATGTTTGGATAACTTTGCGAATTATGTCAGAAAATGCTCTGTAGCCGTGAGCTGCACTATAACCGTTATGCAAATAAGTTGGATGCAACATTACAGAAGCCATTGCTGTGATCGTTCTACTTCCTCTTGAACCTCTTCTAGCAGTCGTGTCATGCATCGCACCCAGCAGCAAGGAGTTGCTTATTTTGAAGGCAACGTAAATCTTCCTCGTGTTGTTTAAGTCTCCAGCCGCTGGATTCAAAGACCAACACATTTTTGTCGGTTTCTGACAGCGCAGTGGCATGCACGTTCTTTTGAAATCGTATTTGATTAACGTCCTGCTCGTACACGTCTTCAAGATTTACAGTTCGACGATGTATAGTATGACTGCCGCTAAAAAATTTGGGTAATTTCTGTGCTCTGTATGCGTACGACCTGCCATTCTCTGACACTCCATTTTGAGATAATTATCGTGAGGATGCGGATCGATTTGTGTCCTACGTACAATAAAGTTCTGCGACTGCATAAACAACCTGTTCCGCTGTATAGGCCTACGCCACTGCTGGGTCTTTCTCATAATGTCTGCTTACATGTATGTCGGAAGCACTGTGTGAAACAACATTGAAACTAATCAGATGTCTTCATTGGCTTAGAGTCTTTTAGCGAACTTACTAAAAAAAAGTAAATCTGAATCTACAACTCACAATATGCTCTTCAGACTTCTCAGTCTTCCTACTGCTCATAATTCAGTCTCCCGAATCTCTAGATTAAAGCCCGACTATCAGGTATAATACTCGTTCTCCGTTGTACCTTTCACTCCTTCGACCTGCAGTCCCTATCTCGATGGGGCACGTTGGCCGATTGGTTAGAGCTCTTGGCTGCAACGCGGAGGATATGGGTTTGAGCCTCCACTCAGGCGGTTAATTACTGTGTAGGGCCCTTGGGCAGGTCCTTCACTCACAATTATTGCTCAGCGCCATCGATGTTCTGTCGTATGGCCTTGTACAGTTCTGAACTTTGGAAGGAGGGCAATTTCAAAATACAGTTGTATGTAGGCCTATTGTATTACCTCTGTCATATTGCGCAACCGCGTTGGTTCGTAAGCTCCACGCACGAACTCCTCCGCCAGGCCATATGCTAGTTCACTTATCCTCAAATTTCATTTGCCAATTTCAGCTATCCCAGCTTATCCCTACCCTTGCCCTATTTACTGGAGCGTTTAACTCTATACATCTGAGAGATTTTTTATTACATTACATCGTTTCTGGAACGAAAATACTGTACAACGGCGAAATTTTCTTGGATTAGGCTTAATGGTAGTAATTCACACAAATCACCGTTCATTCTTAAAAGAAAACTAAAATTAATCTGCAAGAAACATAGCAATGAAAACAAGTACAGTTCAGCCTTTGGCCATACTATTTGAATATATTTTGGTCGCCTGGGGCATCTCAAGGAGTAAACCCACTTCGCTGTTAGTTTACATAATAGGGCCTACTTGCCTGTAAATGGCTGGTTATCAGACTGGTTTAGAGTTGATAGCGTAGTAAGACAAGGTGATCCGATCATTCCGATGGCTCCAGATTTTTTGCTGCACCAACGGACAAAGATAGTATTCAACTGCTACATGTTGGGCGTCAACATGGGGGGGGGGAGGTAAAGTCTAGGTCGGTAAAGACATTACCGACCTAGACTGAGGGGATGATGTCTCCGAACCGGCGGGGATGACGGAAGTGTTACTCTTAGCGCTGTAAGTTATGAGCAGGGAAGTCAAGGCCTGTGGTGGGGAAATCGATAGGGGCAAAACTAAGATAAAGACCATCACTTACTGTCCCCCCGGGCATCAGTGATATTTTCGTTAACGAAAACTAGAATTAAAAGTAGGAATTATTTTACCTTCAAAAACGAAATCGGGAAGTAAATTATGAATTATATGCCGAGCTAAAATAACGAACGAAATTAGGAATTATTTTCGGAACTAAAATCATCTTAATTCTTGTGGTGCTTAAGTTGAAGCAAAGGCGAATGAAATTGTGAGCGAACAAACACATAGGAGCTAATCATTGGAAATATCCGGTTGAGATGAAGGCTCTGCGCAAACCATTGTCGATTTACTGTCTTTGGTCTTCGTTGTCTGTTAATTGCAAAGAAGTACATTGTGAGTGAATGTGGAGCAGCACATGTAGCCATTCCATGTGCAGTTGTACAATCAGTTCCAGAAAGTAGTTTCACTTCCAGAAAGTAGTTTCACCTGCACTGCAGAAATTTAGATTTCTGAACATGAAACTAAGGTCACAAACAACAACATCAACATTGTCCAGCAGCACCAACCAGGACTGTGTAACAACTCAGCTGAATCGTTATTTGGCGGGACAAAAGGGAGAATGATACTAAGAATCCTGCTGCATTCTGGAATGAAAGGCGAAGTTCGTACAGCAAAATTGCACCCACTGCCGAGGAGGATCTGTGTCAGCTCCAGCCTCACAGGCCTTTGTGGAAAGAATATAATTTTTATGTATGTGGAAATTGACTGATGGATGAAGAAACCGCATGAAAAATCTTTGAAAATGAGAGCGTTCATGAAATTGAACAAAGACATCTTATAGCAACGTTCATATACTTTTTACAGCACTGAAATTAATAATTATTTTTAAAACTAAAATAAGAACTAAAATTACTTAAGAACTAAAATAGGAAGGATAAGTGAAATTATCTGTGAAGTAATTAAATTAGAATTAGAAGTAAAATTCAAGAACATAGAACTGAATTAGGAATTATTTTTAGAAGTAAACTATCACTTCCGGGCATATATAATTTCAACGACTACTGGTGATGTGCCGGACGCATTCGCACACCTTGGCAGTCAACCAGTGCCAAGTGGATCCTGCGAGGAGGAGATGAAGCGTCGAATCATTATCGCCAGATCCTGCATGGTCTCCATGGATAAGAGCATTTGGTGCTTCACGTTTGAATTGGCGTCGGTCCAATAAGCTGGTGAAACAAAGTCCCTGCTCCAATCTGAGTTCCCAAAATGTCTAGCCTAAGTGTCTTTCTCATACCGTTCTAAAGTGTTCTAAAGTGTAGGTCTATGCCCAAGCAATATACTCCATATATTCTATCCTAAAAGTGTCTTCACTCTTCTGGAGTGTTCCAGGTTTATACTCGAAAATCTGTACCCCAATCTGGATAACCACTAATGTCTGCCTCCTGTTGGATGCTTCAAGTATAATATTTGGGTAATGTGATTTGGGTGATCGAGGAAGTTTCTCTGCTGTTGACGATATCCTATTAGGCTGACCTTACTTGATTAATCTGACCTTACTTTAATGCACCACGCTTTAATTTAGCTTGATGTAGGCCTGCATTCAGTACATTGCGTTACCTTGCTTTCCTCTGCCTTGTCTTGCATTCTTTATCTTCACACAGGATCACACCATGACTATGTTACAAGATAATACCGTCTGTCCTCACATTATATCACTTCAAATGTTCTTAGACACTGTTTATGCCGATCAACGTTATAGCCTGTAACTATGCCAAGCCTCTCTAATGATTGCGTTAAGACCTATATCAATTCAACAGCCGCAAACACTCGTCAACAAATGTTTCATGTAACATATGTGGACCAATATATATATATATATATATATATATATATATATATATATATTTTATGAATAGTTATTCTGAGAGAGGCGCTATATAAATCTTTAGATACAATACAATATAAATATATATATATATATATATATATAAGCTTATATATCCGTTTATTGAGTTAACAACAGACAAAACGTTGTAGGTGTACAAAGACAAAAATGATGGTATAAAGCAATAGCTTAGTAAGAGTTGCGGAATAGCATACGAGATATAAAGTTTCGTGAGTCTTTATCAGGAAGGTTATAGTCATGAGATCTGTCCCTGATAAAATATTGGGTGAAATGTTGGTTGGGGAAAAGGCATCTGAGTGAATGGTTCTCATTGAACGGGACAGACCTATAGACCTACCTAAAGGTCTAGGCCTTTTCCAAAAGGCTCTGCCTAAAACAATGAACCCAGCTTACAGATGGCCTAAAAGATCAGACCCATCCTTCTGCTAAAATTAAGCCGGATGACCCAGAAATTATTGCAAAGCCGAAATGAACAATTACAGGACAATTTGCTACTAAAATTCACCAATCCCAAAATAGTCCCATTTATCGAAGCAGCCAAATTATTCTCCCCTCTCGTTTCGACCTAACCATTCTTCGTACAGATTAACCCCGTTGAACCGGATGGTTCTCCAATCTTCACCCTCTGGCAGTTCCCCACCCTCTACCAGTTGTACCCTCATCCGTCTGTGACGTACATGTATCATCAAACAGGCGTCTGCAAATACTCACCTACTAAGCAGGACAGTAGTAAGAAACTGCTAATTAGTAATAATTACTTTTCCGCATATAATTATATAAAACTTGGTGATCATTCAGTAATAAAAATACCATTCACATATAAATATATATATATATAATGTGTACTATAATTACTATATGGTATTGGTATGCCATTTATATCCATATCTATGTGTAGGCCTACATAATATTATGTGTTTGCCAGTTTATATAAATAGATTTCGCCTACTATCGAGATAAATATTACTGATGTTTCATCATCGCGGTCGGGTATACGTGGTAGGTCTAGGACTATTTAATGTTGTCAATGGTTTCTCTACGTTGGCCATTCGCTTATAGTTTGGATGGAGAATTGCTGCTGCGACTGATATAGGTTATTCACTGCTGCTGAGAGCTGTTTTATAGTACCGGTATATACTTCATTTCTTGTACGCAACTTTGCACAGATGATCTCACTGGAAATGCGCTATATAAAAGTCTAGCTGGCAAATCAAAGTTCTGAGGGTAAGTGCAATTTGTGTGAGAAGCAATTGTTGTATTGTAACAGTGTGGTACGGTGGTCGATTGGTTAGAGTGCTCGGCTTGTAACGCGGAGAGTAGGGGTTCGAGACTCCACTCAGCCGGTCATTGTGTAGGGATCCTGAGCAAGTCCTTCACTCACAACTGCTCAGCGCCACCGATAATATCTATCGTTTGGTCGTGTGTACACTTCTGAACTTTGCAAGGAGGGCAATATCAAATGTAGTTGTATATATCTTTGTTTATTGACAAATCTAGATGTCAAACCGCATACAAGTACATGTTGAGTGATAAGTAAAATTAAGATAACGTTAATGAGTTAGTTAATATATCATTGTTCTCATTATGGAAAGGGTTGTTTATACTATTTTCTGTTTAGAATTCGTTGTATTGTATTGTAACTTACCATCTTAAACACTCTTTCATATGACATACATTATCGTCTTACCACCCCATATTTTACCTACCTTGCCATCTCATTCTGGTCTTACCACCTGATGAAACTCACTAATTCTAACGAAAAGCGGAAATGTAGACGGTTCTACGTCTACGGCTGGTGAGGGCTTCGACCGAAAGATAGTAAACCCAAGAGTAATTAGCAACTTCTATTGCGCCGGTGTCTAATGCACAAGGCATCAACAGAGTCTGCTCTGCTGTTTAGAAGGATCTTTGATTATTGTTGTCATGTTTGCGACTTTGATCATTCAACTGCAGAACCGGGCCTTCTGAGGACTATATATAGTGTTGATCCATGGAGGCGTTTAATAGATAAACCATTACTTTACATTACAACCTGTAATATCGTAGACAGACGCACGCTTGCAATGGTTCAGAGACTCTGAACATCCATTTCCATCTGACAACTGTCGATGGTAATCGGTTGGCAGGCTCTACGCGTGTGCGTGGGCCCGCCATTGGTGACACTTTTTCTAAAAGCTTACTGTGCATGTTTGGCTACATGATGTGATAGTCTAGTTGTAAATGACTTTGAACATCATAAAGCCTAGCACACAGAAAGCACTTCTGTGAGATACTTAAAAATGCGCTATATTAAGTGTCCTGTTTATGGCTGGTACTGATTAAAATAATTTTAATCGATTAATCTCAAAAATTTAATCGAGATTAATCGATTAAATTCGATTAATTTGGTCCATGTTACAAAAACTGTTTACACTGTATACACTGCAAAATCCTTCAATCATTCGACATGTTAAAGTTCAAAATTGTCAAACTGAGTAATGTAGTCAGTAGTAACTACCTTCTATCTAAAACAATCTTCAATAATTTCGTCATCTTCGACTTTTCCATCAGCATTTACCTTAAATGCAAAATGATCGCTTAATTTTCCATTCAAATGTTTCACATTATTACTGTTCGCCATATTGTTTATTCCGGAAATAGGTCGGTTGACGTCATAAAATAAGTAAAAAATTAATCGAAAATTAATCGAACAAGCCGAAATTAATCGATTAAATTTTTTAACAATTAATCTATTAATTAATCGTTAAAATTCGCAGCCGTAGTCCTGATATATATACATATACAAATTGTCTAGAGAAAGTCAATCTGTCCAGTTTGCTCTTAGATCACCGTCATACGTTGACGGTACTAATAGGAGCAAGGGCGTATCCAGAGAGCCACTCTTATCGTAGCACCACCTCTGAATTCTGGTGGTGGCAATGCAAGAGTGACTTCCTTGGATCCGCCCCATTTACAAGTGCATGCCGCCTCGCATGCCCCCTGTTGCTGACCCGGTGACCTCTGTGGCTTTAATTAGCACAGATCCCTTGAAAACGTGTCTGTCAACACCAGAGACTAACTGTGCAGGCTGCATATAGATTACAACCAAACCGATGGTGAGAGCGATAGGATTTGTATGCTTTTCATCATTCACTTATGACAACATGTTTTGTAAACTCCACACAAAGAGACCTCGTTTCTACACAGATCGCTTTGATGGTAGTACACCCGCAGAATTGCTTCCATTATGATGCTTAGCGAAACGACCAGGTTATTGCGTGCAAAGGCTGCTTGAAATGAACTTAAGTGTGCTATCAAATTAATGTCTAAAATGCATAACGGAATATTCCGAGTTTTAGATACATTTTTCATTGTCAAATATAATCATATATAATACACAATGCTTTATTGATATGTAATTACAATACATGTAAACGGTATCTCGCGCTATAAGCATATAATTTTATGTGCTCAAATGAGAACTAGAGAGTAGAGAGGCCGTGTTTTATGTTGATGTCTCATGTCATAAACACACATAAATAATGACATGCGTGCAAATATTCAACTAACGGCATGTCAGGTCTTCAGTATACGTATATCTTCAAATGCGAAGACTAGAGACTAAGTGTTATATACATTTATCATGTCATCAACATATATATGTATATACACATATGTATATATATAATTATACGTGATAAAATGCAGCCTATACGGCAACTCGTTGTCACATAAATTTATATAGTGTCACAAATGCCGTGGGTTCTTGTAAGGGAAGAAGAGTAGGTAAGTGGACCGTGACTCAATGGATGAGTCCATAGAATAATAGAAGATAGGTAATTTGTTTAGAAGGATTGACTACCGAAGAAGAAAAAGGCATACAGAGGACAGGCGAGAAAGATAGAGATAGAGGGAGGACTCGTGTTGATGTGAATTTTTAAGCAAAACAAAATGCTTGTACTACATATACACCGTGCAGCAAAAAGGTTTTCCAAAGGATGAACGAATGAACGTAAGAAGTCACTAAGAACACAGTCTAATCTTAGTAAATCTAATCATAGTTAATCTAATCTTAGTTAATTTAATCTTAGTTGATCAAATCTTAGTTAATCTAAGCTTAGTTAATCTAATCTTAGTTTTATCTATTCTGGTAATCCTCTTGTCCAAGTTTTCGTGTACACTAGCCTACCTTTAGAAGACGTTCAGGTATTATGGCCCTTTGCACAGTTAGGCTTATTTGGGTCTAAACTATGGATAAAAATAGACGTGCCTGCTCTGCAGAACCAGATAAAGTATGGGTGTAGACTCTACTGTAGAGGGCTCATTTGAGTACTCTGCGTGTATAGCCAGAAATGATGATTTACGCAACTGCCCATGAGTTGAAATTTAGACTTGTGGATCTAAAATACAGACCTCAACTGCTCCACTCCAGTTCTGCTCAACGTCACACATATACACCCAAACAACACACACACACACACCCAAATACACACACACCACCAAAACACAACCCAAACACACACACGCCCACCTACACACACCCAAACACACACACACACCCGAACGCACACACACCCAAACACACATAAATAATTGCCCAGATGGAACTGAAAACACAACGATAGGCCCCTATAATAAGCTTGCACAGTTCTGTGAAAATATAAACTACATGTAAATGTAGCCGTATACAACGCGTCATCATTGTGTTTCAACACTGACCTCATGGCCTCGACCCCAATCCTCCTGTTTCACTTAATTTATCGCTTGAGACCCTTCACTATAGCGTGGCCCCTTTCAACGGGCGCCTTGTCTACTGCAATGCTGAATTATATTTAATTCTACATTGGTGAATGCCTTGTAAGTGAAAAGAATTCAAGGTTAATAATGGAAGTATGTTAAATATGGCTTTTCATCATCATCATCAGTTCTTAACTCCAGTCGTTTGACTGCGATGAATACGAATAAATGGTCTCCATTGTCCTCCGTCATTTGTCAAGTCCGTTGCTCCCCTTAGTGTTAGTCCACGTGATGCTATGTCCTCACTTATATTACATGTATATCTATCCAGCGTAGTCTTGGTCCGTCTTTGTTTTCTTTTTGCTTAGACTCTTGCCTCTATATAGCGCATTGTGTGGGATTCGGTCAGCTGGCATCCTCTTTGCATGCACATAGCATCGGAATCTTCGTTGAAAGAATTTGTCTAACAGAGTTGTTTGATTATACCTTATTTGATAAAGATTGTATTATGTTATCGTTTCTTATTTTCTGTATACTCTTGAAATCCCTGCGATCTTCCACAACCCTCTCATTTCTTCTGTAATTATTCGTTTTTCATCTTGCTTTCGCATTGTCCTACATTCCGATCCGTAAAAGAAAATCGGTTGTATCATCGTCTCGTATATTTATGTCTTTGTTTTGTTTTGTCAATTCTCTGCTTCTCAACAGTTTGTTCATTAATCCGAATGCTTGCGAAGTGCATCCAATTCTCTTTTGTATGTCTTTTTCGTTGCTACCATCTGCGGTTATTAGACAGACGATTATTGTTCTGCTTTGTCAATAGCTTCTCCTTAGATAGTGATAATTATTGGAGTCTCTTTGGTCTTTGCAATCACCATTGCTTTGGTTCTCTCTCCGTTGATCATTATTCCGAATCTTCTACTGGTTTCTTCAATCTGTGTCGCAATATTCTGTGGTTCTGGCCCGCTTCTATATAGTGAGGACGACAATGTCGTTAGCAAGTCGTAGATTATTCACCAGACTTCCAGTTAATTTGATTCCTGCTTCCGTGTTGTTTAGGCTGAGTGACATTACCGCTTCTAATACTAGATTAATTAGATAATTATGGGGATAAGGTGCACCCTTGTCGTATACTACCGTTTTCGTGTAAAAGTATCCTGTGATCTTTTTTATCTACGTTTATGGTACTTGAAGATTTTCGAAATATCTCTTGTACAAGTTTGATCAATTGTTCTGGTATTTCTACATTTTGCATCGCTCTCCACATTCCATCATGCCATATGCTGTCAAATGCTTGTTTGAAGTCTTTGAAATTCATGAAGACTTTCAGGTTGTGTTCTGTTACTTTTCAAGTATCTATCGCATAGTGAATAGTTGATAAATTGTACTATTTCGTCCTGAGCCCGGCTTGTTCTTCTCCGAGTGATCTTGCAGCTGCTTCATTCTGTTTTGTATCATTTTGGTGAAAACTTTTCCTGGAATGCTACATGCATGTATATATAGGCTTATATAAACATATCAACACTATATAGGCTTATATATTGAAATACACTTTTATATTTTATTTATGTGAAGGGTACTCAGCCTCCACAAATATATGGACGCGTAGACAATGTATGGGCACATATCATTGTTAATTAGAGGTAACTGTATGCTGCTTAAGATTGAAGAGCATCTGATTGAAGGGCATCTGAAGAGCATGCCTATGTAGAGGTATAGCTCGCCACAGTGGCGTAACGAAGGGGGAGAGGGGGGCAGCCGCCCCCGGGCGCAGCACCAGAGGGGCGCAAAATTAGCTTTCA
>JACEVL010000005.1:47500-62500 GCA_020284085.1 Aporrectodea caliginosa | reverse complement strand
CCATAGACGAGATCCAGGGCGTGATCCGCACGACGGAGGTTCTCGATCGGGACGTCCTCTGTCCCTTCAGTCTGGCCTGCGACCTTGTCCTTGACGTGGCCGTCAAGCCACTCCAGTATTTTCAAATTCTCAAGGTCGTCGTTCACCTCATCGACATTAACGACAACACCCCAACGTTTCCGGAATCCAGGATCGAGATCAGTATCGTGGAGACCGCAATTCCGGGGGCCCTTTTCCCACTTCCGGCTGCCGAAGACGCCGACAGCGGCCTCCTCGCCGTTCAGGACTACCAGTTGATGACGGACTTCGACTGCTTCGAGCTTAGGGTCAGCGACCAGGTGGACGGCTCCAAGGACGTCAGGCTTCGTCTGACCAAGGCCCTGGACCGCGAGGTTCTGGACTACTATTACGTAACGGTGCTGGCCTTGGATGGCGGAAGGCCGCCGAAGTCAGGGTCCGTGTTTGTCGATATCGTTATCCTTGACGCGAACGACAACGTTCCGCGATTCGACAACCACTCATACGAGGTGTCGGTGCCTGAGGACCTCCCCTCCCAGTCCGTTCTTCTTCGAGTACGAGCCACTGACCCGGATGAGGGTCCCAACGGTGTCGTCTCCTATGGCTTCTCAGACCAGACGGAGTCGACTCACCGCGACACCTTCAGCATCAACAATCGTACCGGAGCGATCTACCTCATCGGTGAACTCGACTACGAGCAGGTCCAGACAATCCAGCTGACGGTGCGCGCCAGAGACCAGGGTCCGAATTCGCTTGCTGTCTTTGCCAAGGTCACCATCCACGTCCTCGACGTCAACGACAATCCGCCGCAGATCAACGTCAATGTGCTGACAGCATCCGGTCTGGCCGAGGTCCAGGAGAACGCCGACCGTGGGTCCTTCGTTGCGCACGTCGCCGTCAAGGACGCGGACCTCGGATCCAGCGGCGAGGTGGATTGCGTCATCGACAATCGCGACCTGTTTCGGCTCGAGCCTCTCTTTCCCTTCGAATACAAGATCGTGACGGTCGTCACCTTTGACCGGGAGGTGAGGTCGTCCTACACAGTCAGGGTCACTTGCAAGGACCCCGGTCAACCTCCTCTGTCCAGCTCGGAGACAATCGAAGTCGTCGTGACCGATGAGAATGACCACGATCCCAACATCACTCTACCTCTATACGAAGTCTACCTCGCTGAGAATACTCCTCCAAAATCCGTCATCGTCGCGAAGATCGAGGCGACAGACGAGGATTCTGGCAAGAACCGGGCCCTTCAGTACCGTCTCAGATCCCTCGATACCACCACCGAAGGGGTTCTTTCGATCGACCTGATCTCGGGAAGGGTGACGGCCAACGTCGCCTTCGACTACGAGGATAGGCACAAGTACGGCTTCCTCGTCACTGTCTCTGACCAGGGTGATGAACCGAGGTCATCGACGACAACCCTCATCTTGAACATTCTTGACGCTAACGACGAGAAGCCGGCCTTCGAAAGATCAACCTACCACTTCTCGACGCGCGAGAACCTCTCTGTCGGAACCGTGATCGGACGGATCGTGGCCACGGACCGCGACCTGACTCCAGAGTTCAGGGACATCGTCTACAGGCTGCGCTTCCCGAGCGACTTCTTCGAGGTCGATCGCCTCAGCGGGGAGATCTTCAACACGCACAGACTCGACCGCGAGGATGTTGCTGTCCATCGACTGGTCGTGATCGCTTCCAATCGCGGTCAACCGTTGGACACGGACATTGAGGGGAAGGTCAACGTCACGGTGATGGTGGAAGACGATAACGACAACGCCCCGGTCTTCGTCTTCCCATCACCGCTTTCGAAGACAGCACAGATCGCCGGAAGTACTGCCATCCGCGGGAGTCTGGTCACGCGACTTCTCGCCACGGACGCTGACACGGACGCTAACTCTCGCATACGCTACGAGATCACTCATGGAAACGAGAACAACCAATTTGACCTTGACCCATCGACCGGGGTGCTGACCGTCGGCAGGACGCCCTTATCGGAAGAGGAGTCCAGCGCCAACAAGTTCTTCCATCTAGTGGTCGTTGCGAAAGACGGCGGCCTTCCACCGATTGTTACCGTTGGGGAATTGGTCGTTCTCGTCAACAACACGGTCCAGCCTAACTATGCGGCGCACGAGGGTAACGGTGGGCACGCGTTGGAGGGCAGCAGCGTCGCCATAATCGTCGGGGCCTTACTCGGTTCTCTTCTCGTTCTGGCGTGCATCATCGTCTCCTCTGTGTTCGTCTACCGTCATCGAAGGACGGCCAAGCAGAAGATCTCGTCGCCCGTCGTCTGTGAACAGCTCCGGCCGCTGTCGAGGGCGAAGCACAGCTGCCGAAGCCTCAACACCGTCGACTCCGGGTCGATCATCTCGGCCGACAGCCACGCGCCGAACACCTGTAGGCACTATAGAGAGGGAAATGCCGGCGGAAGCATGGTGCTCGCTATGAATGGGGATGGCGATGACGATGATGGATACGTGGACAGGATTCAGGCTGACTGGCCTTTGCGACCGACGCTGTCCCTAAGGATCCCAAAGGTAAGACGTCCGAATTCATTCTGCAAGTCCCGTAGGACCCGTACACATCTCTTTGACGTCTATTATAAGCGCTTTAATTTAGAGTTAATATGTTTATCTTGTTCTAGTAAGGTAAGGTAAAGTCGACGTCAACGAATATAAAAACCATAGGATGTCTCTAAACTCTCAAAACTACTCTTTAAATTAACCCCAAGAGACGAACTCATGTATATAAAGTGTTGTCGACATTAAATTGTGTTTCTTTTAAGGGCGGCTAGCAGTCTTCTCTGTCTCTGTCTCTGTCTGTCATGCGGTGACCCGTCAAAAGCGCCTCGGACAAAAGCGCCCCGACAAAAGCGCCCCGACAAATGCGCCCCGACAAATGCGCCCCGACAAATGCGCCACGACAAATGCGCCCGCCCCTGCCGACAAAAGCGCCACACAAATGCGCCCCGACAAATGCGCCCCCTGCCTGTTGAATGAGACGATAAATGAGACACAACGATGTAAGTATGTATGTATGTATGCATGTATAATTGTATATATGTATGTATGTATGTATGTATGTATATATATGTATGCATATATGTATGTATGTATGTATATATGTATGCATATATGTATGTATGTATGCATGTATATATGTATGTATGTATGTATGCATATATGTATGTATGTATGTATGTATGCATGTATATATATATATGTATGCATATATGTATATATGTATGTATTTATGTATGTATGTATATATGTATGCATATATGTATGTATGTATATATGTATATATGTATGCATATATGTATGTATGTATGTATGTATGTATGTATGTATGCATGTATATATGTATGTATTAGGGAGACTTGGGACCCTTGATCCCTGGGCACCCTTGATCCCTCAGTCATTTTTTCCTTAATTACTGATGTATTGAAGAAAGGTAGTGAATCATTCTGCTACGTTTATGTCCTTGACCTTCTTCCTGTCCTTTTGCGTGGTTAAAATTAAAAGAAAATATTTCATAAGTAGGCCTAATTAAGGCAAAAATGACTGAGGGATCAAGGGTGCCGAGGGATCAAGGGTCCCAAGTCTCCCCTATGCATATATGTATGTATGTATGTATGTATGTATGTATGCATGTATGTATATATGTATGCATATATGTATGTATGTATGTATGTATGTATGTATGTATGCATGCATGTATATATGTATGCATACATACATATGTATGCATGTATATATGCATATATGTATGTATGCATATATGTATGTAATTGAACATGTATACAGCGCCTCTTCAAGATATCTCTAAATACATGTACCTCTAAATAAACACAAACAACCTCTTTCTTGCAAGTATAGAACAAACTCAAGTAATTCTATTGATATTGGGGAGCTACTGTCGGGGCGCTGCTGTCGGGGCGCATTTGTCGGTTATTTTGGGGCGCTTTTGACGGAGCGCATTTGTCGGGGTTTTTTGTGATTTTTGGCGCATTTGTCGGGGCGCATTTGTCGGGGCGCTTTTGTCCGGGCGCTTTTGTCGGGGCGCTTTTGTCACGGGCGCATTTGTCGGCGAACCCTGTCATGCAGTGTCTCTCTTTCTTTATGATCTTTCCAGCGTGTGTTCGATACACTCGTTCTATAGCTGGCTTCGCTAGGAGCACTAGTGGAACAGAAATCTTGGAATGTATATTTGCCTTGGCGGGGTTTTGAATCCGCGGCTTCTTGGTTGATATGGCTTCACGCTAACCATTAGACTATAGAGCATTACTCTTCCTCTGCGGCATCGAGTAAACATCCAAATGAAAAAATTGCACTACGTAACGTTATCTTCTTTCAATCGTTATTTCTCGCTTAATCAAAATCCAACCCATTTAAAATGGTCTACAAAAGTAACCACAGTCTCTAGATGAAGCTTCGTAGAGTTATGTCGAAGATAAGCCATCTTTTCGTTATTTTAAGCAATCACCCTCATGCCAAGTCCCCCATGTAAACCTCAACCGTCTCACGTAGCATAGCTTTGGGGAATAGCTCATTTCCTGAACGTTGTCTCTTGAGCCCGTATTGTGCAGATCCTAAGATTCTGTTCACATGACTTTCCGCTTACTTGCCACCTTACACTAGTTCAAATTCTGCTGCCTTGTGACAGAGAGAAATGTGCGCCAACGACTTCTCAGGGTCGTTGCACGGAGTCCGACAGCGGGTTCGAATCCTCAATCGTTGGATTACAGACCTAAGAGCGCTACCGAAGAGACGACCGTGCTGTACATAATAGTTCAAGCCGTTAGTTAACCTGAGGACATTATTATGTTTCCCACAACATCTGCTGTTAGTATGGCCACATTAGTTAACATGCTGTTCTTCCTGCCACACTAGTATTTGCTGTCAGGAGACATTTTTCCTGCCAGGTCATGCTCCTATCGAGCAGATACTAGCGACCTCTGATGATGATTAGTATGATTTTGATGCGTTCGTTTTGCGCCAGCAGAGGTTTGAGTGTGACCTGGCGCCTCCGGACGTTGGCTTGTGCGCCCTCCAGAGACCTCCGTACCAAGATTGCTCTTGCAGGGACAAGAGGACGACGGCTGCGGCGGCAGGGTCAGATCGACCGTGTCCCTACCCTCATCCGTCTCAGCATCACCACAAACACCGTAGCCAGTGCTTCGGAACCATGGCCGGCAGCAGCAGTAACGCCAGGGTAATTGGAAGCTGCCCGAAGATGACGCACACTGCTTCGTCCAGGCCAAGACTGTCAGACGTCGGGGTTCAGAGGACGTGTCGCTCCACCCACCCCAACAAGACCGAAAGAGTTCAGGTAAGGAAAAGCCTGTTCATCTAGGGTAAGCAAGGTGAAGTACAGGTACAGTGACACAGGTGATGTAGGGTCGGTAAGACAAGGGAAGGTACATTAAAGCAAGGTGAGGTAAGATAAGGTAAAGATAGTTAGTGTAAGGCAAGGAAAAGATGAAGCAAGCATGTTTATCTGAAGCAAAGTGAGATGAGGTCACGTGAACTAGTTTAATTTAAATTTTACTCATTGACTCGCTGCTTACTCATGAATATTCATTCGGACATTTAATTCCTGTATTCCAATTCTTGATCACTCTGTCAGTTAACAGGATTGGGTCAAAGCCAATTAATTACTCAATCAATGACTTACTAATCAGTAAATCAGTCAGTCGGGCTATCGATCAATCAGTTAGTCAATCAATCAATCGGTCAATTTTCAGACGAGGCGTTCTCCGCTGCACGGCGATATCGATGATGACAGCGCCTGTTCCTGTGCGGACAGTGGCCGAGGTCCGAGCGAAGAGGACGATGTGCATCATCACTTGGCAGCAGCCTCCAACGCACCATCATCATCTGCTGCAGCAGCCGTGGCTCCATCATCATCAACAGCAACAGCAGCAGCAGCGTCGGTTCCAACAGGAGGCAAGGTCATCACAGAAGCGTCGACAATGCAGGCGTCACAAAGTGTGTGTTGGTTCATTGTTGGTTCAATGTAATCTTCTTCAAGTCCTCTACTCGCAACCAAACGCTCCATCATTCTTTCGGCCGATCATTTATCTCTCGCTCTGTCGTTCTTCGCCAGATCCGTCTTCCTCCTACCAGACATGCAATTTACTGCTAATTGCTCGTTCGTCCTCTCCTGCTTTCTTTCCTTTCTTCCTTACTTTCTTACTTCGTTCCTTTAACTTCTTCACTCCTTTCTTCTTCTTTAATTCATTTATTTGTCCGCTCCTCCATACGTTCGTTCCTTCAAGTTCCCTCTTAAAGGAGCGAGTCCTTCGTTCCTCTCTTTCATACTTCCTTCCTTCCATTCATTCTCTTATTCCTTCCTTCGTCTTTCATTCGTTCATTTGTTCGTTACTCTCTCGTTCATTCGTTCCTTACTTAGTTCATGTAACTCTTCGTTCCTTCGTTCCTTTCTTCTTTCCTTTCACACTTACGTTCTTTTCTTCGTTCATTTGCTCATTTTTCCTTCGCTTTTATTCGTTCTGTTCTTCCTTCCTGCTTTCATTCCTTTTTTTCGTCAATCGTTTTTTTCGATTATTTAATTCCTTCATTTATTCCTCCTTCTCCATTGTTCGTATTTTGTTCTTCCATTCCTTCGCTCATTAGGTCTTACACTCATGCATTCGTTCGTCTATTAATTATTCATTCTTCTTTCATTTCTTCATTCATTCCTCCAAACACTATTTCCTTCCTTCCTTCCCTTTCTCACTGCCTTTAGTTTAGATTCGTTCATCAAAACTTCATTCGTCCAATCTCTGATTGCCACATTCGTTTCTTCAAACTCCTCCAGTTTCCGTCCTTCGTTCAATCAGTTCTATTTCTCTTCCAGAGGATTGTCTTGCCCGGTGATTGCTTGGCGCTACATCATGAGACTAATGGAACTAGCCGGCGACGGCCTGGAACACGGACCTCGTCCGGGAGAAAGATGGACTGCTGCTGGTCGGAAATCCAGATCCGGCAATTTACGACGATTGCGAAATTCAATAGTAACAATGAAAGCCATTTATAAAGACTATTTTATCTAAAGAAATGAAGATGAATGGAGCAGGCAGCCAGGTCGAACTCCTATGAGATTATTTTCATATGGCTTTCGAATATCTTCGTCTGCGATCATTCGTTCGTTCGTTCACTCAATCGTTCAGCTGATTGTGCGTTCGTAAAGCCATTCGCTCATAAGATCGTTCATTTATCCATCCATCCATCCATCCATCCATCCATCCATCCATCCATCCATCCATCCATCCATCCATCCATCCATCCATCCATCCATCCATCCATCCATCCATCCATCCATCCATCATCCATCCATCCATCCATCCATCCATCCATCCATCCATCCATCCATCCATCCATCCATCCATCCATCCATCCATCCATCCATCTCCATCCATCCATCCATCCATCCATCCATCCATCCATCCATCCATCCATCCATCCATCCATCCATCCATCCATCCATCCATCCATCCATCCATCCATCCATCCATCCATCCATCCATCCATCCATCCATCCATCCATCCATCATTCATCCATCCATCCATCCATCCATCCATCCATCCATCCATCCATCAGGTCATTCATCCATCCATGCCTGCATCTATCCATCCTTCCATCCTTCCATCCATCCATCCATCCATCCATCCATCCATCATTCATCCATCCATCCATCCATCTTCCATCCATCCATCCATCCATCCATCCATCCATCATCCATCCATCCATCCATCCATCCATCCATCCATCCATCCATCCATCCATCCATCCAACCATCCATCCATCCATCCATCCATCCTTCCATCCATTCAACCATTCATCCATTCATCCTTCCATTAATCCATCCACCTAACCATTATACTGTAGCATAATATGACATTAGGCGTTGTTTACACATGTAAACTTTAAGTTGATATCCCGGTTTGTGCTGAAATAATTTTGTAAATTTACAATTTTGTAAATTTTCCTATTTTGTATAGTTTCGTTTTGTGTTTTTATTTCAAGAAATGTTTAAATACGAGGAATGTTTCATTATCACCAGCTGAAACGTTTTAGTAGAAATCAACAATCGATCGCTTAACAGCGCTGAAATGTTTAGATTTGTTTAGAGATAAAGAACAAGGTAGTCTAAACAACCGAAGCTGTAAGGAGGAAGTTGAAGGAAGGAAGGAAGTCGGCTACCTAAGCAATGGATTTGTTAATATGCCACATGTAAATCAGATGAATGTGGATTAGGGTTAGTTACAAGGGAGCAATTAATGGCTTCCGGCGTGAATGGAGGCTTCTGTAGGCTTACCAACTGAAACCCATGTGTAATATGTCGTGTTAAGTTATGTTATGTTAAGTCATTTTTATGGTTATATTTTGCTACTTTTGTGGTTTTTGTACTATTTGTTGCCATGCTATGTTATGTTATTTCATGTCGTGTATTTATCTGAACGCTTATAAAGGGCCCTTTTAATTTCTAGAAGCTGTTTCATACACATGCGAAGATTACACATGTATATCTTATTTTGTATAAAACTAATATGCATGTATTATATAAGCTAGCAGACATGTATTTTGTGAAGAAGACTCATCATGCTGTACACGCACCCATGTACATATGTATATGTGTGTGTATATATATATACACACGAGTTTAGCCATGTTATGTGACAAGAAGTTTCCGTAAAGTGACGTTAAATAAATGTACGTATCTTAATAATATTTAGCGCCATCAGTGAACCTATCATACGCTTGATTACAGATGCGGAAGGTTGTAAGGGATGTCACTTAGCATTAGCGTTTGAGATTGGCCCGAGAGGTCAGGGATGTCACTTTGCATTACAGTATCGGATTAAAGGAGACATTTCGCTCAGTGAAAGGGCAAAGAAATTGTCAGAAATGTCACTCGCCATTTGCTCAGCGACCGAGAAATATTGAGAGTCCAACAATGTTTGTATGTGCACTGTGCAGCATATTAAAGGTGACAGCATCCACTGTGTGAGTGCAGTATCCATTTATATGAGGGGAAGCTAGGACCAGAGATAGGTCGGTTGGTTCATTATTATTCATTACTCATTACTTGAATTTGTATAGCGCCTCTTCAAGGGAACTACTCAGAGGCACTTCCAAATAGGACTATTTCAAAATGAGAGAGGAATCCCTGAGCAGGGGTCCTAGGAAGAAGAAAGCGGAGCGCTAAGGGAAGGCCAGTCCAGATCGAGTAGATTTCTTGAAGGGACGCTATATAAATCTCCAGAATGAATATAATAGGCCTTTGCGAACTGTTAGGCATATTTTTTAATAGATTCTATCCTCAGTGGGCAGCCAGTGCAATGAATGCATTATGTGCGTAATAATTTTGTTGATGTTTGGATGTCTTCATTATGGTCCTGGGCTCCTGGAAAGAGCATTTTGAACTAGGTTATTTGCTGTTTATGTAGATTTACCTTCGTGATGACAATTAAAAGTTACAATAGTTAAGGCTGCTGGAAACCGAAGCATGAGATCAAGTTGAAGGTGAAAGACATCCGATTCTATGTGAAATTTGTCTGATCTGCTTAATGCCCGAACATCGTTAGAAAATGACAATGTGGAGTTAAACACACGGCCCAGCATGCATCGCAATCATTGTGGTTAACAAGTAAGCCACCCAACTGAACAGACCTAAGCCATTCAAAGTTGCAGAGTTGATGGTCTGCGCTTAAATGTAGAGTTCTAGAATGATTCAGAGGAACTTTATTACTGGACATTGGTGAAAAACAATATCTACCGACTGAAGAGCATGCAGGGTTAGACGTGTAACTATGAAATGAAAGGAATTACTGCGTAGGCCCCTATCTTCCGCAAACAAGTCTAGTGTAGTATAGGCCTATAGCATATTCGTTTATTATGCAAAACAGGTTGGCACACCGCAACCTAAGACATTAAGACATAGTACAATATTGTGAAAGATGGAGGAAATAATCAATGTTGGTTAATCGTTAGCTTTTTGGACTCGGTCAGTTTAAGTTACACGTTAACGCTATTAAGTGATGGTCAGCGAAGGCTAGAGATTCGAGGCGATAGAAGGAGTATTGTTGCCATCGTAAGATGAGGCAATTGGGTCTCTGTTCTCGTCTTGACTTCAGGAAAGGTTAAATCACTTGCGTCCTGTACCTTGCTCTGCATTGTCCTGCCTATCGTAAGTTTTTATGCCGCACTCTGACACGAGGTGCAGAAGTAAGTAACTTAAAGTAAGTATATCCTTTATCGAACGGACGCGGGATCCCTTCCCGGTATGTGGGGCACGGTGGTGTAGGGGTATGTTCGGTGACCTTGCAGCCGCAGGGTTGCGGGTTCGAATCCGCCTCAAGCCGCCGCGTAGGGACCCTGGGAAAGTCCTTCACTCGCAATTGCTCATGCGTTTCGGCGTGAAACTCCGATTCAGTGTCCGCGCTGTAGTCGGGAGCGCCTCTGAGTAGAAATCTTGAAGGGGCGCTATATAAATTCTCAGAATGAATGAATGAATGAATGAATACCCTTCCATAAGATCGACGCAGCCTTTCATTCGCCAGATGACGTTGGTAAAATTAGCAGTAGGACGAGATGGGCGCCTTGCATGGCTGCCAAACAGTTAGATTTACGCCTGTAAAAACTTCTGATCATCCGTTTATACTATAAATTGTTATCATACTGCGGTGTGCCAGTTTGAAATAATAAACGAAGATTATTAATTATAATTATGTTGCATATCTTGCAAAGTCTTATCTCGCGCTAGTCTTGCTTAGCCCGACCTCACCTTCTCTGGTCCACCTAACCCTCCATTGTAAGCTTAATGAGAAATGTCGTTCAGTAGTCGGTTAGATTACGCATATCTTCAACGACTTCCGGTCAACGTTGTCCGAAGTGAACAGTGATCTCATTATTATAATCTAATCTAATAACTTCTATAGCGTAGTTAGAACAATCCCAGGACATCAGTTGGTCTCTTCGAGTGTCATCGCAATCATTATTCATTGGAAAAGGAGCCAGGTCGAAATGCGATAGATCACAGAAACCAGAAGCCAGGCTATGGTGGATACTGGATATATGCAAGTTGAAGGAAAGGAGTCTTCAGCTTAAACCTGAATTGATTGAACGAACTGGATTAGGCAGCAAATGCCCAAGATTTGTGACCGAGAAATATTGAGAGTCCAACAATGTTTGTATGTGCACTGTGCAGCATATTAAAGGTGACAGCATCCACTGTGTGAGTGCAGTATCCATTTATATGAGGGGAAGCTAGGACCAGAGATAGGTCGGTTGGTTCATTATTATTCATTACTCATTACTTGAATTTGTATAGCGCCTCTTCAAGGGAACTACTCAGAGGCACTTCCAAATAGGACTATTTCAAAATGAGAGAGGAATCCCTGAGCAGGGGTCCTAGGAAGAAGAAAGCGGAGCGCTAAGGGAAGGCCAGTCCAGATCGAGTAGATTTCTTGAAGGGACGCTATATAAATCTCCAGAATGAATATAATAGGCCTTTGCGAACTGTTAGGCATATTTTTTAATAGATTCTATCCTCAGTGGGCAGCCAGTGCAATGAATGCATTATGTGCGTAATAATTTTGTTGATGTTTGGATGTCTTCATTATGGTCCTGGGCTCCTGGAAAGAGCATTTTGAACTAGGTTATTTGCTGTTTATGTAGATTTACCTTCGTGATGACAATTAAAAGTTACAATAGTTAAGGCTGCTGGAAACCGAAGCATGAGATCAAGTTGAAGGTGAAAGACATCCGATTCTATGTGAAATTTGTCTGATCTGCTTAATGCCCGAACATCGTTAGAAAATGACAATGTGGAGTTAAACACACGGCCCAGCATGCATGGTAGTGTCTGGTTGTTTATGCTAGTGGATGGGTATTCGGTAGGGGAGAAGGTAGTGTGCGATTCGACATGTTAGGACAACTTAGCGTAAAGTACGGTAGATTAATGTGTGGTAAGGCAAAATAGGCTACATGAGTCATGAGGTATTCATTAACTTGTCATTTGCATCTATAAAACGCCAGCATCCTTCGTCCTCAGTCCTTATAGTGACTTGACATTTGGCAACGGACTTGACAACGGAGTACCAACCCACAGGATGCGTTAAGCAACAAACTACACAACAGCAAGTCATCCAGTCGCACGGGTTAACACCCATTCGTCAATTAGGCTAAAGACGATAAACCGGGATTCTAAGTCCGAACGCTGAGTTTAAAGTCGCGTGAACGTCATCATTCGGCAACGAAGCAGCTTTAAAGACGTCGTAAACGTCAGACTGTGACGTTTAAATCAAATTCTTCAGATTGGAAATCGCTTCTCCCAAAAAACCGTTTACTTGTTTCCGCCAATCCGGAGATTATATTCATTCAATGATGCAAAATCGATGGTGACGTCTTCGCCATATAGTTCGCAAAAACACTCCTGGCGGCGAGATGAGGAAATTATCGATCGGATTCTTGCCATGCTTTGTCAGCTAATCTTCGAATGCCTTCACATGTTGTCGCCAAGGCATCCCATCATATAGGGGCTAACGATATTTGGCTCACGCTTGATACCGAACGTTTCTGTTTGAATCTCATTTTTAAGGGCCGCATAGATTCTGACAAATAGCCATGATAGCACGTAGCCTACGTAGGAGTCGTCTAGACAGAGAAAACAATAACCCATGATCCTTTCTATGCTATGTCGGACTATTAGAAATACTGGAATTCCCATCGGTCGTAGAAATTGAATGCCGTGTGTCTGAAGGCTGTATGAAGTGAAGGCATTTCATTGACAGACAATTAAAGTCCAAGAGTGTTCTTCTATTCGTAAGAGCGTGTGTTGGTAGCATCCACTGTTACCTTCTTGATTCTCCTGTTCCTCAATCTATCATACTTGGGGTTTTCATTCAAAACTAAAGACCTGCCTCTTTAAGAAATCTTCTCCTGATCCAGCCAAGACACGACCTTCCCATTTTTTCAGCATAAACACAAACCACCGTATACCAGTCTCTCTCTCTCTCTGTCTCCTTCTCTCTCTCTCTCTCTCTCTCTCTCTCTCTCTCTCTCTCTCTCTCTCTCTCTCTCTCTCTCTCTCTCTCTCTCTCTCTCTCTCTCTCTCTCTCTCTCTCTCTCTCTCTCTCTCTTATCTCTTGTTTGCATTGTTTGTATTTAAATGGTAACTCTGGACGTCCCTCTGACTTGATGTAGCGCTCATAAATTAGCTGGGCCTCCAGTCTCAACTTCATGTAGCGCTTTAGTAAATATTTAGTTTCTAAATACGATTACAAGTGATACATTGTCAAAAATCTAATTAATGCCCAGCTGTAGGCTACAGTCATCGTCAGACAATTTCTGCATTTTCGAATTTTTCAAAAACAGGCTGCCAACAAATTATACCACTAAAATATGAAATATTATAAAGCAATAGAACACAGTAAAATAGATTAAAACGCAAACCCTGTTCATTCGCTTTTATTTGCAAAGGGAAACATTTTGCCCGGCGAATGCTATTGAAATATGGGCCGACATTCTGTTTGGTATTGGTTTCAGCAAACACAATCATATCAATTGCAACGAGTTTTGAAACAACCCAGACGTAATGCTCATTGTGCACAGAAAATATTTCTCCAGGTTTCACACGATACGGAACCGATACGAGACAATAAATTTTCCGCAACAGAGATAGAGAGACGAGAGAGAGGCAGGGGAGAGAGAAAGAGATAGAGAGAGGTAGAGCTAGGCAGAGACACAAACAGAGACAGACAGACAAAGACAGAGACATATAGACAGAGACATACAAGACAGAGACATAGAGATAGAGACACAGATACAGAGACACAGATACAGAGACACAGAGATTGAGAGGCAAAGAGACAGAGAAAGAGACAGAGAGAGGTAGAGGGATGTAGCTCTACCTCTCGCTATCTTTCTCAGAAAGACAGAGAGACAGAGAGAGGCAAAGCGAGAGAGAGACTCCATGCCCCGGTTGACAAACGGGACAGGGGCCCGCTCTGGCAAACAGGGTAGCCATGTGACCAACGTGCTTGACCTAAATCTCTGTCCCAGAAGAGCTACCATTTATATAGCCCTATCGCGAACCATTATGCACTGCATATACCTTTACATGGCGACAGTCAGTCTGCAAGGGCACTAGGGCAGCCACCAACTCCCTACGCTTCCTAAGACTGAGCATTCCTCAGAAGACTGGCAAGATAATTATAATGACCAATCCAAACGGGATCGGAGTGCAGCTTATAGGCCTACCCTACAAGGTAGCTAAGGATCCTGAGTGGCCGAGTGGGTTGGTGCCCGCTCTCCGCGCCGGCGCCCCGGGTTCGCTTCCCGGTCGAGTCGGTTTATCAGAGATTAATTTCTCGGATCTTTACTGCGGTGGCTCGGTCGCATTATAAACGTGGAGTACAATACAACACACAACACAACACAATATACTGGGGCGCGGTGGTTTGGGGGTATGTTCGGTGCCTTGCAGCTGGAGGGTTGCGGGTTCGAATCCACCTCAAAGCCGTCGCGTAGGGACCCTGGGCAAGTCCTTCACTCGCAATTGCTCATGCGCTTCGGCGTGAAACTCCGACTACAGCAGTAGTCGGGAGCGCCTCTGAATAGGAAATCTGGTAGAGGCGCTATAACAAGTGTTCAAATACAATACAATACAATACAATACCCTGCATATATATACACGCGCAACTAATAAGATAAACGGCTTGCTACATTAATAAGTCAAATTATAGAAATTCCGAAAAGTTTCATTATGTAGGCTAATGGTTCTAATTTCTCTTACAAAGTATGAGAGGTCAGGTTGAAAGGGTACGGTCACGTGATGAGAAGAGGAGGATGAAACCCAGACGTGCGTCATCTTCTACCAGCGACGGACTGCTCGTCGGCATCGTCACCGTGTTTGCGAACGCTATCACTTGTGGCCGCTCTATACTCTATCGACGCAACTTGGCTTAGAGACTCTGA
>JACEVL010000005.1:0-42500 GCA_020284085.1 Aporrectodea caliginosa | reverse complement strand
TTATTTTTTTAACTATTTGAACTAGTGGCGATATAAAAGTATCAAATCCTCATCAAAAATCTGCTACAAGTCCCGCGGCCTTCTACGACGTTTGGCGACTGTTACTTCTCTGCCGCAGGACCCACTGCTTTGAACAGTCTTCAGACTATGTAAAGAATGCGCCATCTCTGGAGACATTCAAATCAAAGCTCAAGACTTATCTGTTTAAACTAAACAATCATTTGACAGTTACTGATTTGTTGAACTCATGTACAGCGCCCTTTCCATCGGCCTCGTCTGTGCTACGGCGCTATACAAATCGTCTTATTATTATTATTATTATTATTATTATTATTATTATTATTATTATTATTATTATTATTATTATTATTATTATTATTATTATTATTATTATTATTATTATTATTATTATTATTATTATTATTAAGACGTACAGGCATCAGCTGATGCCGGTTTAGGCCTATTGCTAATTCCTGAGCTGCTTATAAAGTTTTAGTCATTTATATGAATTGATATTTTCAACAATAAGTGTCTCAGATCAAGTCAGGAAAGGGAAAAGAAGAGAGAAAAATAGAAGATGATACTGAAGGCATGTACAAAGGTTAGCGCGTGGCGCAAACCCTGGTGCAAGCCCTGCCGTAGTCAAGAACTCCCATCAGGGTCTCATATGGGCCCTGATGGTTAGCCTATTGGCCTCCCGGCAGGGTAGGTGTAAAGGCTTCAAGCAAGGTCCCGTTTTACCTAACGCAATGGATCATCGCAGAGAAGACCGCCCCGCTCTGTTCCTGTAATATGTGCATCACCCATAATTAGGCCGTATGACCCCAGGTCGATCATCGCGCCTTCGGGATTGCTAGTCTCGTTCTCTGTTCGGCATTTGGCGGTAAAACTATTAGACCAACCATCTTAGTTTAGACACTATGAAGTAGACAAGTAAGTAAGCAGACTGAGCAACAATGGTTTACTTTGTAATGCAAACTGTAGGTAATGGAACCGTTGAGTGCTAGGACCCAACATTGGTCGTGAACCTATAGCTCAGCACGTCGTATTTATTGGCTACGAAATATTATCGCGCAACCTTATTGGCCAGTAGTAACACTCACGAAAGTAATGTCTGTTGGTTGCATACAGTATAATGTGGTCTCTGTGTGCTGAGACACGTTGTGTAACCAAATCTACAACACATCTTCACGTTCGTTTCTGCGGTGATGTTAACTTTCTGCGAAGTATTATTTGTTGTAAAGGTACACGTTTACATGGAAACAGGTGACGTCACATGAAATTGTTGCGAACAGGTATTACAATGACGTCACAATAGCAGAAGCTCGTTACTGATTGAAATATTGTATTAAGTTATTTTGGTGTGACCGAGCGAGGAAAGGATAGAAACAGATGTGGGGTAGGAGAGCTGAAAATTATTTCACGTCTGGCAACCAATGCACTCTGTTGGTTCCAGATAGTACATGGGTAGACGAATCAAAAAGTCCTGGGACACAAATTTTCACGGCCCACTAGCGGCGGTTAGGGGCCGCTATTCCGGAGGTCCGGTATTCGTGGGTCCGCTATTCCGGACTAATGTGGCTGGCATGCTGCGCGAGAGGTACGATGTTTTCTAATGACGACACTAACCCTAACCATGAATCTAACCGACCCTCACGACGCGGAGTCAGGTGGCCCAGGCGGTCCTAACCCACCCTAACGACGCGGAGTCAGGCGTATCCCCGGAACAGCGGACCCCCGGAATAGCGGATCCCCGGAATAGTTGGCCGGTACCCCAGCGGCTATGGCAGCCATTTTACAAAATGACCGACCGAAATGCATATTCTTCAATATATCAGCTTCTCCTTCACGTAGAATCGTGATTTTGGTGTCTCAACATACATATTTAGGGGCAAAGATTCCAAAGGAACTAATTACAAACACTTATCTACACGAAATTGGCAGCCATTTTCCAAGATGGCCGACGGGAATTGAACTTTGTCAATATCTCAGCTTCTACTTCACTTAGAACCATGATCTTCTCTCTCCTCCGTCGGGCGTGCGCCAACGATGAGTTCTTAACATGACGTCTCCAAATCGTTCTGTCTCTGATTTTATCAATTGAATTCCTCATATCCATGTTTTGTGCCCTTAGATCCTCCATTATATTGTCCATTCAGGTCTTTCTTTGTCTTCCTCGGCTTCGTGTTCCCTCCACATGTCGGTACAGAAAATGATAGAATCATGATATCGGTGCCTAAAACGTATACACAAGTTTTCTCCCTTTTACCGGTCACATTGCCTGCAGCTCCTCCACTCGTATCTTCTCGCTAAAATTCCTCTGAATCCGAACGCGCGTATTATAAAGCATCAGAACACAATAAGAGATTAAAACTAAAAAAAACCGTTCGCTTGTTATTTTTACCTAGGAAGAATTCATATTTGCCAAGGGAAGCATTTTGCTGAGAGCGAATACAATTCAAAAATGGGCCAACATTCCGTTTGTTTTTTGTTTCTGCAAACACATATAAATTGCAACGAGTTTTGAAACAACCTAGACTCATTGTGCACAGAAAATATTTCTCAAGGTTTCACGTTTCACACAATTGGAGGACCGATTGGAGGCAATAAATTTTCCCCAACAGTGACAGAGAGAGAGAGAGACAGAGAGAGACAGACAGAGACAGACAGAGACAGAGAGAGAGAGAGAGAGAGAGAGAGAGACAGACAGACAGACAGAGACAGAGACAGAGACAGAGAGACAGAGACAGAGACAGAGACAGAGACAGAGACAGAGACAGAGACAGAGACAGAGACAGAGACAGAGACAGAGACAGAGACAGAGACAGAGACAGAGACAGAGACAGCGACAGAGAGAAAGTCAGACAGACAGACATACATACATACATACATAGTACATACATACTTACATACATACATAATATATACTGAAAGAGACAGACAGAAGGGAGGGAGGGAGAGGTAAGCGAGCGAGCCAGACAAAGACAGAGACAGGCACAGAGACAGAATCCATGCCCCATTTGAGAAACTGGACAAGAGCCCGCTCTGACTAACCGTGTAGCCGTGTGACCAACGTGCTGGATCTCAATCTCTGTCCCAGATGAGCTACCATTTATATAGCTTTTTGGTGAACCATCATACACTGCATACGTTTATATGGTGACAGTCAGTCTGTCTGCAAGGGCAGCCACCAACTCCCTATGCTCCCTAAGACTTTACATTCCTCAGACCAACTAGCAAGGTACTTATGATGACCATCAACACGGAATTTGAAGTTCAGCTTATCGGCCTATCCCAACATATACATGCGCCACTAATAAGATAAACGGCTTGCTATACATTAATTATGTCAAATTATAGAAATTCCGAAAAGTTTTATTATGTAGGCTAATGCCATTAGCCTAGGCCTAATGGTTCTAATTTCTCTGACAAAGTATGAGAGGCCAGGTTGAAATGGTACGGTAACGTGATGAGAAGAGAGGGTGAAAGCTGCATGAAAATCAAATCAAATCAAACAACTTGTTCTTTCTTGTTTCACAATTTCAGCTACAGTCCATGAGTACCCTTTACACCATTTATGAAAAAAGCAATTATTAAAAAGTTAGGTACAGATTGGTTAAGTACTTAGTGAATGGAAACAATTGGGAGATCCAAAAGGGACCACAGTCCCGCTAGGCAGAAACGACAAGCAGCAACATAGTTGTCACCAGTATCTTCTTTCTTCAATCTGGACATGACAGTTCCCAGTGCCGACAATCTAAAGTTACAATTAAACGAAATATTATAATTATTGGTACGAGGAGTCAGACACCACGATACATATTTTTAATCTGTGAGATAACAGAGCTAAGTTCGACCACAGTTGTATGTTATTCTTAACTAATCTTAACTAACATTAATTAATTAAACTAAATTGGCACCTAATCCAAACTCCGAACGTAATCGTACTCGAATCCTTGTTAAACTAATAATGAGCTTTCATTGTAACAAGTTGCGTCTGTGACAACTTGGTTATTGAGAATAAACGAATATTGATTGATTGATTGATTGATTGAATAACAACAAATCTAATCATTAGAGAACAACCAGCAGATTATTCACTTGAATAATCAGTAGGGTAGGCAAACTTGGAGCAGGTATTTGGAGGTACAAGTAGTCGAGGAGAAAAAGAATTCTTTGTAGAGATCACATTCATTTCAAATGGCTGTCAGAAGGTGCATTCTTAAAGCACTTTTGAAGGAAGCTAAGATTTTTAACCTACGTATCTCCCAAGGCAGATTATTCCAAGTCATAGGACCCTTGTGCTTGATCGAGTGTTCCTGTATTTAGTGCGAAATCTGACTGGGCGGAGAGTTTCCTTCGTCTTTGCGCTGCGATTATGTATCTCATTTGAAAAGAATTATGAGAGCAGAGGTCACCGGACGCCGCAGTAGAGGTCGACAGAAGAAGAGATGGGGAGACATGATACAACAAGGACTGAAGCTTCTCAGATTGAAGAAAGAAAATACTGGTGACAGAAACAAATGGAGAAGAAAGATCCCTGTGGCTGACCCTCTTCTGTCACCTCATCACTAACATTTGCAAATCGCTCTATAGCCATAGTTGTTTTACCTATTTGGAACAAACTTCCGCCAGTAAAACGACCAATAGCTGATCCATCCTACGAACTCATCAAAACCTCACCTCTTGCTATCTATCCACAGGTCTTTCTCTTGAAGCTGACAACACTGCTTTTTAACAAATCGTATCCACACCTTCCCACTACCTACCAAGTCCATTTCAACTCTAAACACCACACAACTTAGCCTTCTGCCTGTTTGCCTGTCTGACTCCCTGAGTCCTGGATTTTGATCCCTGCCGATCGAGTTTTGTTTTGATTGAGCGCCTGGGAATAAGCTGATTCCCGCGACTTAGCTTTTGTGGGCGCTGCAGAAGTTTTATAGATTACAATTACGATTCTGGGAGGGAGTAATTCATGCTAGTCCCCTAAGTCGCTAACTAAGGAGTTTGCAACTGACTTGGAGAGTTAGCGACTGACTAGCGACTGAATCTACCAAGTCACATGCTTATCGCCTGCTAAGTCTAAGCGACTTATCGACTGACTTACCGACTTGATATCGACTTCTCGGGTTATCAGGCACGTCTATTATAGTTACTTAACAACATTATGCATTTTATAGTTACTTAACAACATAATGCATTTTATGTCTTAAATATGTTTAGCGACTTTCATCTACTTTCTTGGGGTCTGGCGGTGCCACTGTGTATATATAGGCCGTATGTACGTTTATTATATTTTACCTATTTAAATAGTGGTGCTATGGAAATATCATGACGTAATGACATCAACCTATTCTGATTTAGGCCTATTGCTTATGCCGGAGCTGCTTATAAAGCTTTAGTCATTTACATGAATTGATATTTTCAACAGTGAATGTCTCAGATCAAGTCAGGAAAGGGAAAAGAAGAGAGAGAAATAGAAGATGATGCTGAAGGCATGTACAAAGGTTAGCGCGTGGCGCAAACCCTGGTGCAAACCCTGCCGGAGTAAAAAAACTCCCATCAGGGTCCCATATGAGAATATGGTCCTTTACGGTTTGCCCAATTCGGGCCTTCCGGCAGGGTAGGTGTACGGGCCTGAAGCAAAGGTCCCGTTTTACCGAGCGCAATGGATCATCGCAGAGAAGACCACCCCGTTCTGTTCCTGTAATATGTGCATCACCCATATTAGCCCGAATGACCCCAGGTCGATCATCGAGCCTTCGAAGGCTGTAACTGCCTTTGGGATTGCTAGTCTCGTTCTCTGTTCGGCATTTGGCGGTAAAGCTATTGGACCAACCATCTTAGGTTAGACATTATGAAGTAGGCAAGTAAGTAAGCAGACTGAGCAACATTGATTGCGAACATATAGCTCTGTACATCGTATTTATTGGCTTCGAAATAGTATCTCGCAACCTTATTGGCCAGTAGTAACACTCACGAAAGTAATGTCTGTTGTTGTATGAAGTATAATGTGGTCTCTCTGTGCTTTGACACGCTGTGTAACCGAAATCTACAACTCATCTTCTTGTCACATAAGTTTCTGCGATGCTGTTAAATTGCTGAGAAGTATAATTTGCTGGAAACAGGTGACGTCACATAAAATTGTCGCGAACAGGCATTACAATGATGTCACAATAACAGAAGCTCTTTGCTGATCAAAATATAGTATTATTCTTCTGCTTGCCTACTTTACCTTAATACAATACAATACAAATGAAAATTTATAGCGCGCCTTAACAAGACAGGTCTTGCACGAGAGCGCGTTTGGCTACATTCTTAGTCATAGTGCAAGGTGAACAGATGAGTTTTAATTTTGTTTGAAACTGAGCAACAGATGTGCACTGTCGAACTGAAGTTGGAAGACTGTACCATTCTAAGGGTCCTCAGACACAGAAAGCACGGCTCCAAACTTCCGGTTTGTGTGAAGTACGGTAAAATCCCCTCGCGTCGATGATCGGAGTCCTCTAGTATTGAAAACAGAACATGGCATGACCATGGATGCCATGTATGAGAGAGGTTCCAGAGTGAATGTGAGGAGGAAGATTTTGAAGGCGATACGGGCGCGGAAGGGAAGCTGTTGCAGTGTAGGCGTGATGTGATCTCTTGGACCCAGATAATTAAATTAGGCCAGCGGCGGTGTGTAAGGGTGGCAGTGTCGATGAAGGAAGACCGGATAGAACAGAGTTGCAGTAGTCAAGGCGAGAGATGACGAGGTCTTGGATGAGGATACGAAGGCAGGTTTTGTCGAGGCAGCGTTTCACCTGTCGGATTCGGCGAAGGTGGAAATAGCACGCTTTGACGACGGAAGAAATGTGTTGGGTCATGTTTAGGCTGCAGTCTAGCAGAACACCGAGGTAGCGAATCGCATCCGATGGTAGAATAGCGCAGTTTGACTCGAGATTAAGAGTTGTTATTTCTTTATCATCGTCTGGTCGGCTTCGACGGTCGAACCAGATGAATTCTGTTTTGGTGGTATTTAGCTTCAGACGCATAGATGCGCACCAGGATTGAATGTCACGGACGCATGCCGTAATTTTGATTATGATGTTATCAAAGTGTTTGCCAGAGAGTTTTATGTAGAGCTGGGTGTCGTCAGCATAGAGGAGGGAGAGGCCATGTTGTGAAGCAATATTTACAATGTTGGAGGTGTACAGTATAAAGTAAACTGTAGAAGTTTCAAGATTACGATTACGATGCTGGGAGGGAGTAATTCATGCTAGTCCCCGAAGTCGCTAACTAAGGAGTTTGCGACTGACTTGGAGAGTTAGCGACTGACTAGCGACTCAGTCTACTAAGTCACATGCTTATCGCCTGACGAAATCCAAGCGACTTATCGATTGACTTACCGACTTGATATCGACTTCCCTGGTAATGAGGTACGTCTATTAGTTACTTAACAGCATAATGCGCTTTATGTCTTAAATATGGTTTGCGACTGTGCGTCCACTTTCTTGGCGTCTGGCGGCGCCACTGTGCAGTGTGCACACATATATATATATATATATATATATATATATATATATATAATTATTATATATATATGCACACTGCAAACGTATATATATATATATATATATATATATATATATATATATATATACGTTTTCATCCTATAACTATTTGAATAGTGCTGCTGTGGAAATATCATGACATAATGACATCAACTTATGCTGATTTAGGCCTATTGCTTATTCCGGAGCTGCTTATAAGTTTTAGTCACTTAAATCTATTGATAATTCTTCAACAATGAGTGTCTCAGAGCAAGCCAGGAAAGGGACGAGAAGTGAAGAGAGAGAAATAGAAGATGATGCCGAAGGCATGTACAAAGGTTAGCGCGTGGCGCAAACCCTGGTGCAAAAACCTTGCCGGAGTATAAAAAGCTTCCATCAGGGTCCCATATGAGACCCTGATGGATTAGCCCAATACAGTCCTTCCGGCAGGGTATAGGTGTACGGGCCTCAAGCTAAGGTCCCGTTTTACCGAGCGCAATGGATCATCGCAGAGAAGACCGCCCCGTTCTGTACATTCTGAATTATGTGCATCACCCATAATATTATTAGCCCGAATGACCCCAGGTCGATCATCGAGCCTTCAAAGGCTGTAACTGCCTTTGGATTGCTAGTCTCGTTCTCTGTTCGGCATTTGGCGGTAAAGCTATTGAACCGATCATCTTAGATTATGAAGTAGGCTAGTAAGTAAGCAGACTGAGCAATAATATTGATCGTGAACCTATAGCTCAGTGGATCGTATTTATTGGCTTCGAAATATTATCGCGCAACCTTATTGGCCAGTCGTAACACTCACGAAAGTAATGTCTGTTGTTGTATGCAGTATAGTGTGGTCTCTGTGCTTAAATACGTTGCGTAACTGAGATCTACAGCTCATCTTCACATCACATTAGTTTCTGCGCTGATGGTAAATTGCTGCGAAGAATAATTTGTAGTAAAGGTACACGTTTTCCATGGAAACAGGTGACGTCACATTACATTGTTGCGAACAACGGTTGCGAACAGGCATTACGATAACGTCACAATAGCAGAAGCTCTTTACTGATTAAAATATAGTATTATTCTTCTGCTTACTTACTTTACCTTTGGCCGGTTCAACGATTAAAATTTTGGGGGGCAGCGAAGTTAGTTTTGGGTGTGACCTAGCGAAGAAAGGATAGACACATACAATATGCAAATAACACAGACACAGACGCGACACCCACCCACCTATGCACGCACACAAACACCAACACATGCACACCCACACCCACATACACACACAAACACACACACACACACAACACCTGCACACACCTACGGGCGGACACCAACACACATATAAGCGCACATGCACACACACACGCAGTCACACAGTGACACACACCCACGTCAGCCAAGGCAAAGTTTAGAGATTCTGTCTTTTCGCGAGTAATCTCCATAAACTATCCACGTGGTAATTAGTATACTATACTCTGACTAACCGTGTAGCCATGCGTGTGACCAACGTGCTGGATCTCGATCTCTGTCCCAGAAGAGCTACCATTTATATAGCCCTATCATGAACCATCATACACTGCATACCTTTACATGGCGACAGTCAGTCTGCAGAGGGCAGCCGCCAACCCCCAAGCTTTTTCAGACTGTGCATTTCTCAAAAGACTGGCCATCGACTAGCAAGATAATTATTATGACCAATCCACAAGAGATCGGAGTTGAGTTTATAGGCCTACTCGGCTACCCCTACATACACATGCGCCTCTAATAAGATAAACGGCTTAATACATTAATTAGGTTAAATTATAGAAATTGCCAAAACTTCCTTACGTTGGCGCTAATTTCTCTGACAAAGTATGAGAGGTCAGGTTGAAATGGTAAGGTCACGTGATGAGAAGAGAGGATGAAGGCTGCATGAAAAGAATTACATGTATGACAGCAGAGGTCACCGGACGCCGCAATCGAGGTCGACAGACGAAGAGACGGAGAGACATGATAAAACCAGACCCGAAGCTTCTCAAATTGATGAAAGAAGATACTGGCTACAGAAACAAGAGGAGAAGAAGGATCTGTGTGACTGAACCCTCATCTGTCACCAATCACTAACATTTGCAAATCGCTCTATCTATAGCCATAGTTTTCCCACCTCTTTGGAACAAACTTCCGCCAGTAATATGAAAAATAGCCAACCCATTTTACGAAACCCACCAAAGCCCCACCTCTGGCTATCTATCCACAGGTCTTTCACTTGAAACTGAAAAAAACTGCTTTCTAACTAATCTTACTCTGAATCCACCAATTCCCACTACATACCTCGCCATTTCGACTCCAAACACAACCCACCTTAGCCGTCTGCCTGTCTGCCATTCTGACTCCCTGAGTCGTTGTATTTTGACCTCTGCCTAATTTAATTGTCTATCGATTTTGTTTTGATTGAGCGCCTGTGAAAAAAGCTGATTCCCGCAACTTAGCTTTTGTTGGCGTTGTAGAAGTTTCAAGTTTACGATTGCGATTACGATTCTGCATTGGATTAATTCAAGCTATAGTCCAAGAGGTCGCTAACTAAAGAGTTTGCTACTGACTTGGAGTCTACTAAGTCACATGCTTATCGACTGACTAAGTCTAAACGACTCATCGACCGACTAACCGACTTGATATCGACTTCTCTGGTAATCAGGTACGTCTATTAGTTACCTAACAACATAATGCATTTTATGTCTTAAATATGTTTGCGACTTTGCGTCTACTTTCTTGGCATGTTTATGACCACTGTGCATGTATATATATATATATATATATATATATATATATATATATATATATATATATATATATATATATATATATATATATAGCATCACCATTCAAATAGTTATAATATAATAAACGTGTGTGTGTGTATATATATATATATATATATATATATATATATATATATATATAGTTATAATAGTTATAATATAATAAACGTGTATATATATATATATATATATATATACACACGTTTATTATATTATAACTATTTGAATATTGTTGCTATGAAACCCCAGCCCAGGATGTACTGACATAAACTTATGATGATTTAGGTATATTGCTTATTCCTGAGCTGCTTATAAAGTTTTAATCACTTAAATCAATTGATATTTTCAACAATGAGTGTCTCAGAGCAAGTCAGGAAAGGGAAAAGAAGAGAGAAAACTAGAAGATGATGCTGAAGGCATGTACAAAGGTTAGCGCTTGGCGCAAACCCTGGTGCAAACCCTGCCGGAGTAAAAAAACTCCCATCAGGGTCCCATATGAGAATATGGTCCTTTACGGTTTGCCCATTCCGGGCCTTCCGGCAGGGTATAGGTGTACGGGCCTCAAGCAAAGGTCCAATTTTACCGAACGCAATGGATCATCGCAGAGAAGACCGCTCCGTTCTGTTCGTGTAATATGTGCATCACCCATATTAGCCCGAATGACCCCAGGTCGATCATCGAGCCTTCGAAGGCTGTAACTGCCTTTGGGATTGCTAGTCTCGTTCTCTGTTCGGCATTTGGCGGTAAAGCTATTGGACCGATCATCTTAGATTATGAAGTAGGCAAGTAAATAAGAGACTGAGCAAATTGATCGTGAACCTATAGCTCAGTACACCGTATTTATTGAGTCGAAACATTATCGCGCAACCTGATTGGCGCTTACACTAGACGCAATAGTAGTAACATTCACGTTTTTTTTTGTATGCAGTATACATGTAAGTTATTTAATGTGATCTCCCTGTGTTTAGGCACGTTGTCTAACCGAAATCTACAACTCACCTTCACGTCACATTAGTTTCTGCGTTGATGTTAAATTGCTGCGATGTATTATATGTTGTAAAGGTACACGTTTTCCATGGAAACAGCTGACGTCACATTCAATTGTTGATAACAGGTATTATCAAACTTGCAGAAGCTCCTAACTGATCAAACTATAGTATTATTCTTCTGCTTACTTACTTACTTTACTTTCGGCCGGTCCAACGATTAACATTTTTGTTTGGGAATGAAGTTACTTTTGGGTGTGACCGAGCGAAGAAAGGATAGACATATATAATATGCAAATAACACAGACACAGTCGCGACACACACACCCACCCACCCACGCACACGCACACACACCCACACATACACACACACACATACACACACAAACAACACCTACTACACAAACAACACCTGTACACACCTACGGGCGGACACCTACACACACATAAGCACACATGCACACACACACGCACTCACCCACGTCAGCCAAGGTAAAGTTGAGAGATTCTGTCTGTTTACGAGTGATCTCCATAAATTATCCTCATGGTAATTAGTATACTAACCTTGCCCCCATACTTAACCCAAGACCGCGTGACAGCTTCTTCGGTTCATGTTTCGTGTCTCAATTGCGTTCTGGAAAGAGTTACGAGTGAGTGTCATACGGAGAAGCCACTGCGACGCGTTAAAAGACATTCTGTTGGCGCAAGAGTTGAACTTCTTGCCCAAAACTCTTTACATCAAATCCTTTTAGAAAGAAATTGAAGACTTTCCAATTTCTGTCATAATGTCTAACAAGGACGAGCTAATGTTAGCGAATCCTGTATTTTTTAGTTATAATAACCTGTGCTTTATAAATCTTATGACAACATTAGCTGCAGCAAAAAACAACAACAGCAACATCAGCAGCAGCAACAACAGCAGCAGCAGTTACAGCAGCAACAACAGCAGAAGCAAGAGCAACAACAACAACAACACAGCAGCAGCACAACAGCAGTTCTACGTAGAAAACAATCGGAGGCAACCGGAACCTTGGCAGTGGGAAATGCAAACCTGGGTTTATGGTATACCTGGGGCACCCGGATTACTAGGGGTTTTCGGAATCCGAAAAACCGGGCTTAAACGTGAATGTAACCCGGGTTTGAATATACTAGTCTGACTATACAATGTTTACAGGAACAACTGGATATTGTCATGAACGTTTCCATGGAAACTCGGCCCACGTAAAATACTGTCACTAGGAGCTCCGTGAAAAGTCGTTGCTTGCTGTTATCAAAACCGAAATTGCAGAAATGAGAGCACGTACGGATTACAAGTTGTCTACTAGTACCGGTATCTACTCTATAGGCCTATTCCTATGACAAAATTAATGTCGAGGCCGAACGCTCGTATTTTAAAGCAACAGAATACGATAAAATAGATTTTTTTAAACCTGTTCGCTAGTTATTTTACTTAGGAAGAAATCATGTTTGCAAGGGAAACATTTTGCCGAGCGAATTCAATTCAAAAATGGGCCGATATTCCGTTTGGTATTGGTTTCAGCAAACACATTATCAATTGCAACGAGTTTTGAAACAATCCAGACGTAATGCTCATTGTGCACAGCAAATATTTCTCCAGGCTTCACACGATACGTAACCGATACGAGGCAATAAATTTTCAACAGACATACATGCACACAGACAGAGACAGAAAACAGAAAACAGAGACAGAGCTAGAGAGAGAGAGAGAGAGAGAGAGAGAGAGAGAGAGAGAGAGAGAGAGACAGACAGAGAGAGAGACAGAGAGAGACAGACAGACAGACAGACAGACAGACAGACAGACAGACAGACACAGACACAGACACAGACACAGACACAGACACAGGCACAGACACAGACACAGACACAGACACAGACACATACACAGACACAGACACAGACACAGACACAGACACAGAGAGATAGAGAGAGACAGAGACAGAGAGACAGAGAGAGAGACAGAGAGACAGAGAGACAGAGACAGAGAGACAGAGAGAGAGAGAGACAGAGACAGAGACAGAGACAGACAGACAGAGCGAGAAAGAGGGAGGGAGAGAGAGCGAGCGAGCGAGCAAAACAAAGACAGAGACAGGCAGCGAGACAGACTCCCTGCTCCATTTGAGAAAAGGGACAGGAGCCCGATCTGACTAACCGTGTAGCCGTGCGTATGACCAACGTGCTGGATCTCAATCACTGTCCCAGAAGAGCTACCATTTATATAGCCCTATCGTGAACCATCATACACTACATACCTTTACATGGCGACAGTCAGTCTGCAAAGGGCAGCCAGCAACCCCCACGCTTCCTAAAACTGTGCATTTCTCAAAAGACTGGCCACCCACTAGCAAGATAATTATTATGACCAATCCACAAGGGATCGGAGTTGAGTTTATAGGCCTACTCGGCTACCCCTACATACACATGCGCCTCTAATAAGATAAACGGCTTACTACATTAATTAGGTTAAATTATACTTGGAAGAGGTTCGAACCTGTACTGTGCGTTGCCAGGCGAGCTTTGTGCAAACCCTGCCGGGGTAAATAACGTCCATCAGGGTCCCATATGAGACCCTGATGGATTAGCACAATTCCGTCCGGCAGGGTATAGGTGTACGGGCCTCAAGCAAAGGTCCAGTTTTACCGAGCGCAATGGATCATCGCAGAGAAGACCGCCACGTTCTGTTCATTGAATATGTGCATCACCCATATTAGCCCGTATGACCCCAGGTCGACCAGTTCCTTCGAAGGCTGTAACTGCCCCTGAGATTGCTAGTCTCGTTCTCTGTTCGGCATTTGGCGGTAAAACTATTGGACCAACCATCTTAGGTTAGACATTATGAAGTAGACAAGTAAGTAAGAAGACTGAGCAACAATGGTTACTTTGTAATGCAACTGTAGGTAATGGAACCGTTGAGTGCTAGGACCCAACATTGATCGTGAACCTATAGCTCAGTACGTCGTATTTATTGGCTTCTGCGTGACATCTTCTTTGGTTTATTTTTCGTGTCTCAATTGCGTTCTGGACAGATTTACGAGTGAGTGGCATACGGAGAAGCCACTGGGACGCGTACAAGGACATTCTTTTCATTCTGAATTTTATATAATTGCATATATATATATATATATATATAGTTATATATATATATAGTCATAATTAGTAATAATATATCATATACACATAGCTTCATGATGGATGCTGGGCCAGTTCGTTATAATATATCATTATACACATCATGTATGTGAAATGAATATCATGCATACACAATACATACATGGAAGTACGTAACAAGTCTCGTGATTGAGCAATAAATGGCGCTTTAGAAGTTTAAATCCTCTGGGCCATCCACCCAAACTATAGGTTATTATTACAAATTGAACCTATAAGAAACCACATTTATATATAATACCCAAGTTCTCGCTATGACTCATCGATCGAAACTATCGGAAATCCCCAAGGTATCGATCGATGAGTCATCGCGCGCGAAAGTTCCCACCAGTTTCGATCAGTCGTCAGTTTTGATGATGAGCCGTCACACGGTCGAAAACTGTTATCTCATTTTGACTTAAAGAAAAATCTTCTGTATATAAAATGGAATATAAAACGAAAACAGTAAAACAATTACGAAACATTGCTAAAGAGAATGGTTTGGTTAGATATTCGGGACTGCGAAAAGCGGATCTCGTGACATTAGTATCATCGAGACTTTTGCAAAGCGTTAAGACTGTACATGAAAGCGATCTGTTAGACGCTCCAGTTCCAGACATCAAAGTTCCAACGCTTGTTCCAGGTAAGTATAAACCTCCATCTAATACATGGACATCTCGTTTTAATAATGTTGTGACTGAAGTGAAGAACAAGGTTAGGTCGAAACTTAATTCTTTTGCGGATTGGATGGTTAATTACGTAGCTCCTCGAGAAAAGAAACCCGTGAATGAAAAATTAGACTCGTTGAAGTCAAAGATTTCGGGTATTTTTAGTAAAATCAATAAAAAGAAGTTCGAAATCCTAGAGACCGCGAATGCTATTAAAGGATTTACTAAGCGATACACGGTCGAAGGAACTCGAGGGGATCGACGTCACATCTTTCCTCAATGCTGTAAGGCCGCGGGTAGTCAGTCTGCTAACGAAATCTCGAGGGGTAAAAGTTCAATTCAATCTTTTATGTGTAATGGAGAAAGTAGATATGAAATCTGGGGAAGTAGTCGAGGCTGAACCTAATTTTAAATCGAAGACTGAGATCATTTTAGACGCAACCGACGTGGGTGAAATATATAGCGGTGCAGTGGATAAAATTAAGGAGAGCATGGCGAGTTATCAGATGCGAGGTAGTAATTGGAGGTTTAAATCCGTTGTGAAGTTGGATATCGATACGGTTGTTTATAAACCGTTGAAAGGAAGTTCTTACATTCCACTACCGACCTATTTAGCGAGTAAAAAGGGAATTATTAATATGAAGAACGAAGACGAAGAATGTTTCAAGTGGTGTGTAACGAGAGCTTTAAACCCCGTTGAAGGACATCCATATCGAATTACAAAAGAATTAATCAAGCAGTCTGAGGAACTTAATTGGTCAGGCATTGAATTCCCAGTAGCGGCGGATGCTAATGTGATAAGCAGGTTTGAGAGAAATAATAACATTAGTATTAATGTCTTCGGTTACGAGACAGATGTTAAACTATACCCTATATATATATCTAAGCATGAAAGCGATACCTATGTAGATCTATTGCTTATTTCCGACGGAGAAAAGAAGCATTATTGTTGGATAAAGAATTTTAACAGATTGATGAAGAAACACACAGAGAAATCTAAAAATTCAATGCACTATTGTAGACGATGTTTAATCGGTTTTCAACGAATAAAAGCGCTTACTAAGCATAGTGAGTACTGTTCCCAACACGAGGCGCAAAAGATCGAACTACCTAAACCGGAACTATGTTGAGTTTTAAAAATTATTATAGAAAGATGCGTGTCCCCTTCGTCGTGTACGCCGATTTTGAAAGCTTCATTAAACCTATAGACACTTGTCAGCCAAATCCTAACACATCCTATACTAACAAATACCAAAAACACGTTCCGAGTTCATTCTGTTATTTTATAAAATGTTTCGACGATGACCTATATTCGCAAGCTCCCGTAATGTTTACAGCGGAGAACGAAGACGATGATGTAGCTCAAATATTTATAGACACTCTTATAGAGAATATAAAAGATATTTACAAACGATTTAAATTTCCAAAACGAATGATATTCGGGAAGAAAGACAAGGAGCTATACGATTCAGCTACCGTTTGCCACATTTGCGAAGGTGAATTAGGGACAGATCGAGTTAGAGATCACTGCCATCTTACAGGTAAATTCAGAGGGGCGGCCCATAACAATTGTAATTTAAGCTACAAGGTCCCCAAGTTTTTCCCAGTACTGTTACATAATTTATCTTGTTATGATGCTCATTTATTCGTAAAGAAACTACGAGGCGAAGATAACGAAAGGATTAACTGCATACCTTGTAATGAAGAACGGTACATCTCATTCAGCAGAGAGGTCTTGGTCGATAAGTTTATAGGTAAAGAAAATAAGGAAGTAGAGGTTAAACGCGAATTACGGTTCATCGACAGTTTTAGATTCATGCCCTCCAGTCTCGATGCATTATCGAAGAACCTAAGCAAAGATCAGTGTAAAAATATAGGCAAGCATTATTCCGGTACTCAGCTAGATCTCCTACTAAGAAAAGGCGCCTACCCCTACGATTATATCGATACCATCGATCGACTGAACGAAACGGAACTACCGCCGAGGTCTGCATTCTATTCGAGACTTAACGATTCGGATATTAGCGACGAAGACTATAACCACGCACGGACGGTATGGAAAGAATTCGGATTCAAAACGTTTCGAGAATACCACGATTTATATAATTTGTCAGACGTTCTCCTGCTCGCCGATGTCTTTGAGAATTTCAGAGACGTGTGCTGCGAGAACTACGGTCTCGACCCCGCTTGGTATTATACTTCACCGGGTCTTGCATGGGACGCCGCATTAAAGTTGACCGGAGTAGAGTTGGAATTATTAAGCGACTACGATATGATACTAATGGTCAAACATGGGATAAGAGGCGGTGTTAGCACAATTTCGCATCGTTATGCGCAGGCTAATAATAGGTACATGCCCTCGTTTGACGCAAGCAAGCCTTCGTCGTTTATAGCGTACCTTGACGCTAATAATCTTTACGGATGGGCGATGAGTAAGAATCTACCAACTCACGGGTTCGAGTGGATGTCAAATGATGAACTAAACGATTGGAGAACGACGCCTAGTATTTTAGAAGTGGACTTGGAATATTCGAGAGCTTTGCACGATCTTCATAACGATTACCCGCTCGCTCCAGAGAACATCACACCCGAATCTTCAACCGTGCCTAAACTCATACCAAACCTGAACGATAAAGTAAAGTATATAGTTCACTACGAAAATTTAAAGCAGTACGAAAGCCTAGGCTTGAAGATAACCAAAATTCATCGAGGAATTAAGTTCGAAGAAAGTGCCTGGTTGAAAAAATATATCGATCTAAATACCAGCCTGAGGACTAGAGCAACTAACGATTTCGAAAAAGACTTTTTCAAACTTATGAATAATAGCGTTTTTGGGAAAACTTGTGAAAATATAGAGAATCACGTAGATATTAAACTAGTCTCCAGCGAAAAGCAAGCGATAAAACTAGCGGCGAAAACTAGCTATGACACTCGAACGATTTTTGACGAGAATCTAATAGCGATTCATATGAAAAAGACCAAGCTGTTCTATAACAAACCTATATACTTAGGCATGAGTATCTTAGACTTGAGCAAAACGCTAATGTATAATTTTCATTATAATTATATCAAGAAGAAATATGGAGATAGGTCAAAACTGTTATTCACAGACACCGACTCGTTGGCCTATGAAATTAAAACCGACGATTTCTTCACCGATATCGCCGACGATGTGCGAAGCTGGTTTGATACGAGTGATTACCCGAAAGATCATACCTCCGGTATAGAAGCTGGAGTTAATAAAAAGGTCATAGGCATGTTTAAGGATGAAGCGGCGGGCAAACAGATTGAAGAATTTGTTGGATTGAGGTCGAAGTTATATTCCTACCAGATGGCTGAAGTGGACCATAAGAAAGCCAAAGGTGTTAAGAAGTCTGTAGTTAAGAACACGATAACTCACGAAGACTATAAAAACTGTTTGTTTACGAGAAAGGAACAGTCGAGAACGATGAACGTCATCCGATCATATCACCATGAAATCTACACCGAGGAGATTAATAAAATCGCTCTGTCAGCTGATGATGATAAAAGAGTAATAATGGAGGATGGCATTCATACGAGGGCTTATGGTTATTATTTATTGAAGACTACTTAAAGAATAAATATACTTATATAAAAATGGAAGTAATAAAAGTATGTACCAAATGCAAAATGGAAAAAAGCTTAATCGAATTTCATAAAGATAAAAGTAGAAAGAGTGGGCATTATCCTATTTGCAAAACGTGTAAAAATATCGAAACGAAGGAATTTCGACGAAAATATTCGCAAATAGTGAATAAGGAACAAACTTTAGTACACCACGCTCATTTTCTGTCCATCCGATTGAAATTTAAACAACTTATCCGAAATATTATAACCGCATAAGCTTGTGTCCAGCAGCGACCGCCGCGTTAAAAATAACTTTGATTTGGATATCTACGACCGACGATTTCTTGACGCTAAGACGCCAGCTAAAAGTAGTCGACTGCGGAACTGTTATAGTATCGCATTGTCGAGCGCGATAAGCAACTGGTACCGACGCTTTCGATTCGATAGTTTTATATAACTGCGCCCTTTCCATGTCCGACGGAGTAACGTGAGGCATAAACCACGAGATTTTACCGACGTCGATTTTTCCCGCATTCGCGGCCGCGAGTCTAAAAATTGCGTCGTCGTCCGATTTGCGAACTAGCGTTAGCGTATGCTTCAGTCCGTATACTATTTTATCGTAATCCTCACAAAATCCGAAAATATGGCTAAGAGGCACTACAAAACTGAATGTTCCTTTAGCCGTTGGTTTTTCAATAAGATACACATGACGAGTCATGAAACCCGCGTTATTCGCTGACACCGCGGTCGCACCAGTGTCTTTACACCATAATTGGTTAAGGCCTTGCGCTTTGGCGAAGTCGTCCGGATATTTCAACAAACCCAGCATCGTCGTTGCTTGTCCCGGATGATATACCGTTTCGATATCTTGATTCGATAGGGAATATCCGATTTGACTGAAAAGATGCATAAGCCCGTTGTTGGCGATGGCTACCTCGTCTGCATTAACGTAAAAGGTTCCATCCGCTTTAGTCAGTCTACCTTCGATCAGCAAGTAAGACTCGGAGGGATGACAAAATAGATCTTGGGTTTCTATAGTTATGCGAATCTCACCGGCTGAGTTAAGATTCGTTCTAGCTACGGGTTCGTATTCGTGCCACTCATATTTTTCAATTCCTTCGTCGACTGACGAGGCTTCTGTAAAGTTTAGAATATCCGATTGCATTTTTAATTACCGAGGAGATTTTTTTATATAGTTATCGTGCGAGTTTCAATCCAGCCCCGTTGTTGAGATGACGCACGAGATCTCGAATGGACACGGCATTCGAAGAAGACGAAGTTTTTCCGTGTCCGTAACCGGCTAATATATTATTAATATTAGTTCCAGCGTTGCTTACTAAGCCCCACGCCGTTATCGATTAACCTCGCTAAGATAGCCGCATTCTCTCGCGTAAGCTTCGACGGTGGCGGTATCGTTTCAACCTCTCGATTTTCGACAGCGCGCGGTGACAGTACCGACGATGCTAAAAGTTTAGCGGCGGCTTTATCTACCAATCTTTTACCGGCTTCTACTGCGGTATTCTTTCCAACCTCTAGAGCCTTTTTACCCAACTCTTTCGCGGCGTCTTTACCTACGCTAAGAGCGGTTGAAGCGACTCGGTTAGCAACTCCTGATGTGAAGAGCCTCTTGAAAACTCCGGTAATAGTATCGAATATTCCAGCTCCTCCTATAACGTGTTGTTTCTTATATCTTCTTTTAATAACGACTAGCATTTTATAATTATAACATTAAGTTTTTATACGAGTCTGTGTCTATAACCCCTTGTCTTTGCAGTTCCTCGCATATACCGATTATCTCGTTTCTTAATCCCGTATTTCCCGCCTGGAAGCTAGCTATTCGTAGTGCTAACATTTTTACTAACGCATTCGGGTCTTGCGGGAGAACTACAACGCCTTCACCTACCTGCTCTTTACCTTTCTTCGCTTTACCTTTCTTCGGCGCTTGTTTCTTATAATGCGCTTCCCATATCGGTTTAATATAATTCATGTACTTATAGCCTCCACTCGATTTCGGATAGGTCGGTCTGTTCGGTTGCGGTATAGCATTCGTTGCGATTAGAATCTCGGTGTAATTCTTGAGGTCTTCATCCGTGACTATATCCTTGTCAGGTATCTCCATCGTCATTAATTCATAGAGACCCGGAGTTCCGTCGTAAGTCTTATCCTTAACCGTTATATCATCGTCTTTGGGGAAAACACGCGTGTCTCCGATATAAAATTTGCCTTCTTCACCTTCATTAGAATATATACTGAACGTCTTATCCACCAAATTAGGTATAGTGTATCGTCCAAAGTACTTTGTGGGTATCGGTCCTAAATTTAAAGTACTAACGTCAATTTTTTGAACAGGATGCTCGTAAGCCTTTATCGAAGGAAGCTGCGGAAACTGTATGGCTTTTAACGACGACGATATAGACGCGGGAAGCGCTTGTAGAGCGTTAGACGTGGCTGCTGTGTTTTCATTAAGAGTAGATAACAAAGCGTTTTGTTCTTTCGATATAGTTGATTGTGAGTCAACGATTGGTTTGTACAACTTTACTAATTCTTGCTGCATCCCTATATCACCTAATTTCTCAGATAGAAAGTTCTGTTGAATATTCTTCTTCGTTTTGAGAAAATCTGCGACGATTAAATCTCTTTTTGCCGGATCGGTAATCTTTAGAAATGACATTACGTTTTAAAATAATAGTATAATGTTTTTAAAACGTAATTGATTTTACGTTTTTACGTTTTACGTTTTTACGTTTTACGTTTTTACGTTTTACGTTTTACGTCATCGATTTCTCAAACACGTTCTTAAACGACTCAGCCATAATTTCTCGATTTTCAACTTCTTCGTCTTTGCTAACTTTTATTTTGTTTCTGATTTCTTCTTTCATTTCGTTAAATTTCACGAGTTCATTTAGAACGAGCGAATATTCCTCATCTGAAATATAACCGTCTTCCAAGGCTTTCGAGATGTAGTCACTGATCGTGTTAAGTCTTACCTCAGCCAACGTTTTAATCTTTTCATGCTTCTCCATCTTTAGTGAGAACTTTCTATTGATCACACGCCCGACCACACTGAAAACACCAGCTCCAACCGCTAGTCCTTGTAGAACCACCGCGATAGGTGCTGCGACTATCGTAGACATAACAGCGATTGATGAAGCAGTTGAACCTAACACGATTAGATCCGATACGTAGTCTACTACGTTTATAATCCTAACGCCTTTACGATACTTCGTGTTTAGGACCGCTCTTTTATCACGTTCTGTTTCTATATCTTTTTGAATTTCTGCGATCTTCGCGAGTCGGTAAGCGTGGGCGCCTCCTTCAACCGCATCCGTTTTCATTATAATTGTTGTATTTCCTGGTGGCATCTTTTTTTTTTAATTAAGCAATATAATTTTAAAATCATCACTCCTACTGCGAACGGTATGAGCGACTAAGCATAACGAATCTCCTTCGTTTATGACAACTTCCGAATCGGAATCGTTTAAAATTGTAATGACGATGTCTTCGGTATTTTTAGAAACAACATCGTCTTGTAGTCCGCAAGCGCTCGCCTGTATTTCCTGTTTGAGCTGCACTTTACACCATCCTCTTATCATTCGAACGCCTAGACCGAGCTCAAGCGTTTCAGTTTCTTTAGGATTAATCGTTATCGTTCGTTGAGTAAAAATCTCATATACTTGGCAGCCTGGGTGCTTTACGGGTTTGTGAGCCACTTCATTCTTAGGTAACCACTCTACCGGGTTTATTGGAAAGTTTTTCGAACGAACGGGTTTCGTACCAAACTTATGCATCGGTCCTATCCAGTTTCGAGACATTTTATAAATAGGATATAAAAGTTTTAAATTATAGCAGCCACCCGAGAATCGGAATGTTTGAAAATGGAGAATTAGGTCCGAGTATAAGCCCTTTACCAGTTTTCATATACAACCCTTTACCAGTTTTCATATAGAGACCATCTCCCTGTCCATCTAATCCAGATCCCCTCCACGGTTTTAGGTAAAGACCTTCCCCTTGTTGAACTATCTTGGCGTTTCTGTCTCCTCTTCTGATGTATATCACGCCTCCGGATCCGCTAATTTTATCGATGACTTTCGAAGCAGCTGCAGAGCCTACACCGGCTAAAGCTCCCTGTGCTAAACTAGGAAGAAGGAATTTAGCAGCCGTTGCTAGAAACGGTAGAATAGCTCCGATGAATCCGCCTTCGACTTTGGCGTTATGAACTAACTGGGTTTTACTCATTTTAATCGTCATGCCAGTTCCGTTCTGATACGCTTTCTTCATCTTATTAATTTGCCTTTGAGTAAGAGCTAATACGTATTCTCCCATCAGATCATCGTGAGATAGTTTAATACTCACGCTATCACACCCCGCTTCGAGCGCTCTTTTAATTTTGTCTTTCTGTCCTTCCGAAATATTAACGTATACATTCGTGTACCGACTCATTTTATATATAACTAAGATAAACTTTTAATAGTACTCACACTTCTCTGATGTGAAATCTAATCGACAATTCTTCTCCTCTAAGGTTAACCAACTTTCCATTTTGGTCGGTAAGCTTCGTCTCCATCGATGAAATCGTAGACAGCGTGACTGGAAGATACACCAAATTAGTAGGTACTTCGATAATTTTGTAACCAGGCCCCACGTTAGGGAAAAACGAATATATCACGTTCGCCGTCGATCCGTTGGTATACGAAGCCCCTATTACATCGCTCGTTACTCTCAAACTGGTTACGTTCATTATGTTTACTATTTGTTCGGATTCGTTATACCCCTCCGAATATGTCCGGCGATTGAAACCTAGGACCGTTCTAATCGAGTTGTCCGATGTAAAATCAACTTTATAATTCGGCGCAATAGTTAGCACGGATTTTAACGTATTACTATTTGGTTCTATCGAAATATTAGGTTGTGCGTCGGCATCATTATAATGCCCACGCTCTTTCATGATTCTCTGCAGGTAATCGTTTACATCTGTAATTTCATAACACCCCTCCGGAATGAATACATCAAACCATTCATGGTCTCTGGTTTCAGTCGATATTCTATCGGTGTCGGGTGTATATCTGAAATGGTTGTTTGTTGCGCTAATATTCGGAAAACTAAAATAAGTCTCTAGATTCAAAAGACACATTTCGTACTTTTTACTCGCGTCCAGTTCGATTAGCGGATTAAACTGAGTCCTAATCTTCGCGTTCTTTTTACTCACCAAAATATAGAACGACGATTTTGGACTCGTGTTACGTTCCACCTTTTCCATGTTAGTCGATAGCTTTTCGAGAGCAGATTCCATTCTTTTTTTATAATGAGATTATTATTTTAAATAGTCGTCGGTATGTAGAATTCATCGAATCCGCATCTATACTTGCCGTTATTTTTATTGCTGGACTGGTCTATTACTAGAAAGCCGTGGCGTTGCTTCCAGGCTGTTTTACATAGTTTCTTAAACTCATCCTTAGGCATGTCCGTACTCGCGTGATCGTTGTATATATGACTAATATTTCTCTGGTCTTGTGGAAACAAACAGATAAAGTTTGCATTCTCTCTAATCGTCTGTCTCGGTAGTAAGAAATAATTTTGGGCGAGGTAGAAGCAGTCAACGTTGCTATGCCTTCCTCGGATGTAGTACGATTCACACTTGTGCTGCTTTTCTAACTGAAGATCGTCAAAGATCATCAAGTTCTTCTTCTCACGATTCAAATCTCTAGGATCGGGCACGTCTTCGGAACTTTCAAAGAACTGGCAGTTCATGTCGGTTTTCTCATTCAATTGTTTAGCCATTTCCTCAACTATAACTGCTGGTGGAATATTTTGTCTCATGATCTCGTCTTGGCAATCGAATAACCCGACTATGGATTGTTTAGGTAGCTTTTCTTCGAGTGCTTTTTTTAGTATTCTATACTCTGGTTGAAAGAGAGATCTTCCGAATACCTGTAGGTTATCGTAGTCTAACCATTCAGGTCTTAAGAGTAAATTCAGTAGTAAAGTCGTCTTCCCACAACCAGATTTCCCTACGATTAAACCTCTTATACTTCTAGGTAATAGCGGGCTGTTTAATCTTTTCGATGCGTTTTCGTTCCACGATAAATCCTTAACTTCCATAGTCATTTTAATATAAATGTTTTTGTATTTAAAATAACGATGTATTGCGTAAAGTGTAAGAGAAAAACCGAAACGAAAGATATTCAGAACGTCGTCAGTAAAAATAATAGGCCTATGCTTCGAGGCGTATGCGCTGTATGTGGAACTACTAAAACTCAATTCGTGAAAGGAACTGCTTCGAATGGAGGAGATCTAGTCAGTTCTCTAAATTCGGTTACAAGCGGTATCAAGTTGCCTTGGGCTAAATTTCCTGGTGAGATGCATTTACCTGGACACTCATTTACGGGACCTGGAACTAGATTAGATTTGAGACTTAATCCCGATGGCACTCCTAAAGAGTGGTCTAAACCCGTTGACAGAGTCGATAATGCGGCTTATATTCACGATTTAGCTTACAATCAATACTCCGATACGGCTAATAGGAATGTAGCTGATAGAACTATGATTAATGCTTTGAATAATATTTCTAATCCAAGCTTACGAGAACGAATAGAGAGGAGTTTAGTTAAACCTATATTATCAGCTAAATCGAGTTTGGGATTAGGTTTAAAAAAAGCTTAAAATGGACTGACCAACTAGCGGATGAATTACATAAACCCGTAGTAAGGCATTTTAGAAAAAGGAAGGTGTACGTCGGGGGTATAGATGACATTTGGGCAGCTGATCTGATCGATATGCAGGCATTCGCTAAAGATAACGATAACGTGAAATACTTGTTAACGGTTATAGATGTATTTTCAAAGTATGGTTGGATCGTGCCACTACATGATAAGAGCGGAAAATCTACGGCTAGTGGTTTCTTGAAAATATTAAAGAGTGGAAGAAAACCGGGTAAAGTATGGGTTGATAAAGGAAAAGAATTTTATAATAAGGATGTAAAGAATTTAGTTGAGTTATATTCCACTGAAAATGAGGAGAAATCCTGTGTAGTCGAACGTTGGAATCGAACGATGAGGGATAAAATGTTTAAATATTTTACAGCTAATTCAACTCGAAGATATATCGATGTATTAGGCGAAATGGTTAGTAATTATAATAACGTGAGACATTCTTCTATTAAAATGACGCCTGCAAAAGCGAGCCTGAAAAATAATGAAAAGACTGTATGGATGAACTTGTACGGTGATGAAATTTCAGAACCCATTAAGCCTATGTTCTCGGTAGGTGATAAAGTTAGAATAACGAAGAAAAAGACTACATTTGAAAAAGGATACACGGCGAGATGGTCTGAAGAGGTGTTTACCGTGTCTGGAGTTCAATACACTGATCCTCCAACCTATAAGATTAAAGATTATAACGGAGAAGAAATTCAAGGCTCATTCTACGAGCAAGAGCTACAGAAGACGACTCAAGAATTATTTAGAATCGAGAAGATTATTAGGAAACGCGGAAAGAAATCGCTCGTAAAATGGCTTGGTTATCCCGAGTCCTTTAATTCGTGGGTCAATAATGAAGACTTAACGACCGTGTGACGGCTCATCATCAAAACTGACGACTGATCGAAACTGTTGGGAACTTTCGCGACCTTTGACTCATCGATCGATACCTTGGGGATTTCCGATAGTTTCGATCGATGAGTCATAGCGAGAACTTGGGTATTATATATAAATGTGGTTTCTTATAGGTTCAATTTGTAATAATAACCTATAGTTTGGGTGGATGGCCCAGAGGATTTATACTGTAACAGGTTTGCAGAGCAGCAGAAATCACCACCACCAAAGACTATTCATCATCAGTCCTTCATATCTGTACAGCTATAGCACTCAAAGGCAGCTCTTGTTACTAATAAATATTTACGAGCCTTATGGCCATGTAATCTTATACAAAACAGAAACTCTGGGAAAGCGAACTGCAGTGTGGTCATTATTACAGAACATTAATTTTATTAAAACCACAACTCAGCTTTTCCAATATCCGAAGAGTCTGCGTGCAATGCCATGAATATTTTGCTTTGATACTCGATGAAACATACGAATATTATCAGATTATATCCATTGAAATATGCATAAAACAAGAGAACGCGGCTTGCTTAGTTTAAGCTATAAGCTTAGATAATTGGTAACGAGTACTAAGGTCAATGACACATAGATCAAATTAAAATACTAGTGCTACCAATTTCACGCTATTCAAGGCCTGTAAAATTACTTTATATTAATTTTTTTATAACAATGTGTAAAACTTTAGATCAACATCCTGAATGAACATAGGGTGCATTTATTTAAAAAATGACGCCAACCTTTAAACTTTAAACTGATGATCCATGCAATTACAACATTTTATTTTTCAAAGAAGTGCACCTCGATCATATTAATTGTCGTGCGACACCAATGTTTTTACGTTCTAATCACCTTCACGCAAGATCGTCTAATTACTAATCCCTTCCATATCGATGATAACATATTCTGGTTGACTGGATGGGAAGCACGAATGCCTGAAATGTCCGATTCCACATCTGGAGGCATGATCCGTAGGCTTCAGAAACCCGGACCAATTGATAGGTTCTGGTGGTGCTATTTTGTACTCCGAGCTGCAGGACGCTGGGTGCTGATGATGGCGATAGAGCGCTATGCACGGATGTTTCATGGGACGCGTAGTAGGCCTAGTCTGTGGCTTTTGGAGAGTTCCAAGTGTAGCGCCTTTATTAGCGTCAACGGGAGCACACGTAGAGGGTTCTGGAAAGGAGGAATCATCTGCAGGAGAAGGGATGATAGGTTCCGGATGTGAGGCTTTATATGCCATGGTGAAGGATGCTGGTTGCCTATCAGAGGTGACTGATGGACGTTTTATGGATTGAGCTGTAGTTTGTCGGGCTGCAAAACGTCCAACCACTGCGTCTTCAGTGATGCAAACGCAGGTCGAGAGTTGCTGAGTCGAGGCATCAAGCGCTGGGGCAGGATAATCCTGTGATAGCAGATCCACTGATTCAAAACTGTTTGTTGAGCTATGAAAAGGTTTTAGATTACAGCGCTTAGGTTTTCGACAGACCTTCGATTCATCTTCTATGAAGCAGGTCGCTGCAGTTCCCCAGAGACTGTCGTCAGCCGTTACTGCTGCCCAATAACCGACGTTACGCTCAACCATACTGATTGCAGATCCGCCAGGAAGCAGATTTTCTTTAACGTTGAAGTACATGAAACTCATTTTGGCAGCGATTAAACTGAAGTAACTCGTGCGTAAAAAACTTTTCAGTTCTAAAATGGAAATAAGAACGATCGTTTATCAAGGAGAAAAATCTTGTCCACGATACTATCCTTTGAAAATACGCACTAATTGTCTTCTAGCATCTCAAATCGACCGCCAAGTCTTACTCTCCTATCTTGTTCTACATTCTTGACAGAGTATCTCTCAACGGTGTTCTGACTTAGTCATCTTGAATAAACTCAGTTTGAAATTTAATGTTGAGTCTTAGGAATTTAAAGCACGATTAGGTATCGATCTTTCGCTTCGAATGGCTAAATGTACTACCGTAGACCTACTATACCAGTATAATACCTTAATCGATAGTCCGCCTCATCTATGTGAGATAAGATTATAATAATAATTTAAGGTTAACCTGCTGAAGCTTAGGTAATAGGTATGTTAGATTTGTAGTAATTTTGGCAATGGGTTGAATTTCTAATAATAATTATGAAATTTCTATATTTGTGACTGCAGGTGTTTATGTTAATGTCTGTACTCGGTGTGATAATGTTCATATCAGCCGAGTTCGAAGAAGACAAAACGCTTCATAGGGGCTTTGTGAAACTTTACAAAAGTGCTTTCTGATTACATTTGATTACTTGCACTCCTGAAATCCTTTATCGATTTAGTTTTAAGAACAGTTCATAAAAGACCGTCATCTCCATTGATGCATATAATATTATGTAGGTCTGTTATTAACAAAAGAGTTAGGCCTCCTAAGTTTATTAACCATAGCTGTGTTTCTATACGGCGCCTGAGAATGGAATGGATGCTGCTCTGCGCGGCTGCGCCTGAGGCTTCGAGTAGCGCTTTAGAAATTCTAGTTTACGATGACGTCAGAGTGGTCTAGCACCTCTATAGAGGTCGTTTAGACAAGCAAAACGAAAGAGCTACTCCTTTTAAAAACTTACCAGTCTTAATCTTTCTTTCAGACCTTAATATCCACCTGTAAATTTTATTCCACCGCTACTCGACGCTCATTTGCATGTTGAATTTCTGATAATCTATGCAATTAACAAAGCAATTAACACGCGACAATCCTTAGCTTAGCAGGGCTTGTGAATATTTACGACTGTGGCTGAGTCAAGTGTTTAGGTTGTACACTTTGTACACTTTGTGTACAACCGACACACTCGACTAGGCCACAGTAGAGTTCAATACACCGCTGCTCAAACGGCAGGGCAACTGCCAGCTCAAGCCTTCCGCGTCAAGACTGTAGTAAGCCAAACGGGGTGACTGATAGTCGCGCCCCGAGAAATAGGGCTAGCCACTTCGCTGCTAGGTTCCAAACGTATTATGCAACTAGTTACAAATACAAGACTTTCGGAAATCAGTTCAAGTTAAGATTAAACAATTCTAATCGATTAGCAATAAATTGTCAGCGAATTCTAATAGAAAATCGATTAGCTGATCGATTAGATGTTTGAAAATTAAACCGAGAACGCGTTCATTAAGAGTGAGTCTATTAATATGGAGTTTGAAGAATATACTTAATTACTTATTTATCTGAAGGCTATTTCAGACTTTCAATTATCTGTTCATGGTTATAAAATATGGGAACCAGTACAAATTCTTATTTCTGTGCCTAGTTCTCAATGCTTATCACAATAGCTGCGCATGCAGACAACTGATGAAAAAAATTAGTCGGAATTTATTATTGTTAAAACGTTCTTTAAACGTATTAGGATAAAGGTGATAGGCCTATGGGAAGGAACAGTTAAATTAGTAGGGAAGTGTAAAAATCAGCGCTAATTGAAGCCAATGTAGGCCTACATATTGTCAAACTTCGTCTGTTATGTTAGGGTGAGTTCAAGTTGACAAAGAAATGGCTGGTTTGTGGACTGTTCTCACATATAACAGTTGTGCAGCTTTAGGTATTGTAATAGGCTACAGCTCTAGGTATTGTAATAGACCGCAGCCTTAGGTATTGTAAATTTGTAATAGGCTACAGGAACTTGCTGTGCTTTGATTAAAATTTGACAAATTCATGAAGCAAGTATGACTGTGTATCGAACTATTTATTATTGATATCTAATTCTAATTGCTAATCGATTAGCTGCTGCTAATGCTAATTCTAATAGATTAGCTAGAAGACTTTGCTGATTCTAATTGGGACTAATTCTAATCGATTAGCAAATTTCAGTAACTAATTCTAATTCTAATCGATTAGCAATTCTAGCTAATCGTGCCCATCTCTGCCGGCTACAGAATCAATACGTTGAAGACTTCTGTAACTTCAAGATATTTGTTCCAAGTTTCTCATTACGTGTTTTGTCCCAGCCAGCAAATTCTGATACAGCGTCACGGCCAGTTAATGTACGTTGCATAGGCTAGCCTAGGTAGAACACAGGCTCGATCAGGAACCAAATTAAACCTAAGAAACAATAAAAATTGTTTTCAAATTTCTTAATAAGTGACCAAATGCAAATTGCGTGTGTTCAGAACATTACATTTCACACCAAGATTGGCACAGATTCAAATGACAGACACTTATAAGAAAACTGCTTAGCCAAAAGTCTCAAACCTGAAGATTGCAGACAGTGTGGAGGGCTGTATGGAGAAATTAGCGCTGTATTGGGTCTTTTCCTCTCCGTGGCGACGTCGGCTGTAACGCCCGCCGCGGCGTGGACATTATGATGGCATTGATGGGGCGAGGGTGTCATCCACCGTCGCATCCCACACCAGGTGACGACCCGCACGCCATTGGATTATTGTCTGGTCTTCTGCTGTCCGTGCGTAGTAGATCTGGTGGTTCTTTGATGGATGGGATGCGTATCATGGATGTTTAGCCTATGCGTGTTAAAAAGCGTAGGTTTTAAGGAATTTATAAAAGATTGCGTTATTTATTTTAGGCGTTCTACAATCTGCACAATGTATTGTATTGTATTGTATTATATTGTATCTAAAGATTTATATAGCGCCTCTCTCAGAATAACTATTCAGAAGCGCTTTCAGCACGAAAACCCCGGGGGAAAAGAAACGTCTTTAAAGAACGAGAGACCAAAGAAGAAAAACTAGTCATTAGTTTAGCCCTTAATGAGGGGGAAGGTCATTCCAAGTAGAGGGACCCACCACAGCAAATGCCCGTGTAAAAAATGCTAATGTATCATTAAAACAAATAACTCTTCCGCGCAACTCTTGATTTACAATAAATGCAATCTATGTTGGCGATTAAACGCCGATATCAGAAGGTTCTAATATCTATCATCTATGGTTGACGTCATTGGATACCTTATTCCAAATTGTAAACGCTGAACTATCGCTTGCAGCTGATTGGTTTTGTGCCAACAAACTTACTCTTAATTTAAATAAGACGAATTTTATTTTGTTTAAGTCTCATAGGAAAATGTGTCCCTCGCAGTATCCTATAGGCCTACTAAGTATTAATGGGACTCCTCTCTCCCGAGTCGAGTCCACAAAATTGCTGGGAGTTTATGTGGATCAGCACATGACATGGAAAGATCACATAAAAAGTAGGCCTATCTCCTCCAAAATTTCTAAAAACACCAGAATCATTGCCCGTACTGCACATATCTTGCCTCCATCCATTCGTTTAAAATTGTATTACTCTCTAATAAATCCTTATTTAGCTTATTGTAATCTAGTATGGGCCTCAACCTACACTACAAGGATACAAAAGACTAATAAAAAATAATATCTTTTCTTTAATTAAGCGCCTGACAAACGCACTGCGCTGTACATTTACATGTTATGCAATTGAAACAATCTTAACTACTAACAGAACAGACAGCTTGCAATACACGGCGCTAATAGCAGCCTACAAAGCATATCCGCCTCTACGGGGCTCGAACTCGGTACCTCCCGCTCTCTACGCCAGATGTTACCCAATGCGCTATCGGCCCCCCCGATAACTTTTGATAACTTTGCAAAAACGGGTGATGCGTATAGTGGCTGGTACTACTTATGGATCTCATACCAACCCTCTATTTTTTAACTTTAAAGTATTAAAATTAGAGCAGCTCAGGCTGTTTAAAATCGGTGAATTTATGTAGGCCTACAAGTACGACCGAGGCCTACTACCTCCAGTATACAAGGGATTCCTTAATCTTGCCTCAGAGGTTCACTCCCACTTAACAAGAAACTCCATAAAATAATAGAAGTGTCTTTGCCCGCTCAAACACTCGTCAGTTCTCAATAAAATCTATTGGCGCCAGTAGGCCTATACCTGGAATAAAATTCCTCAAGAAATCAGAAAATATCTCTCACTTAGGCCTACTCTGTTTAAGAATAAGCTTCGCATTTATTTAGTTGAAGATTATTATTGAGATCCTGAGTGGCCGAGTGGGTTGGTAGCCCGCTCTCCACGCCGGCAGCCCGGGTTCGATTCCGGTTCGGTCGGTTTATCAGAGATTAATTTCTCGGATCTTTACTGCGGGTGGCTCGGTCGCAATATAAACGTGGAGTACAATACAATACAATACAACACAACACAATACAACTGGGGCGCGGTGGTATAGGGGTATGTTCGGTGCCTTGCAGCTGGAGGGTTGCGGGTTCGAATCCACCTCAAAGCCGCCGCGTAGGGACCCTGGGCAAGTCCTTCACTCGCAATTGCTCATGCGCTTCGGCGTGAAACTCCGATTCAGCGTCCGCGCAGTAGTCGGGAGCGCCTCTGAATAGGCTTTGATGTATTAATCTTTTATTTCCATGTGTTTCACTGCACTTCCCACTCATTCCTTTTACTTTCGATATTTAGTTTAAATTAGTTAAGGTTAGTTAAGATTTTTATGTTAATCAAGTTAACAACTGTTATACTAAGTAAAGCATCTTTCGGTCGCCACATATTCTGTTGAAATTATATAGGGCCTAGAGATGTCCCTACTTAGCGGGATCTTTGATCCCTTCAGGGCCTTCCCTTGTGGCATTCAACAATCCATACTTAAAAGTGCAATCTGATTTGTAATATTATTGTTTATTGTTGTTTGGCTACAAATAAACGATTGATTGATTGATTGATCCTACGCTTAATCATAATGTAAAAGACAGATCTCTTACATTATGGCTTAATTGCAATAATATCTGTGATAGGTAGGCCCTATGTGCTTTTGATTTCTGGCGATTTAATTTATGTAGATTGTAGTAGGCTACAGCAGTTCGGCTGTTTCATTAGTAATTTGTTAGTGGAACTTATTTCCATGTATTTCTAAAAATATAACCTATCTATGTTTTCTATGTTTCTTCGAGGGAAGATCTAGGTCCCCAAATATTTAGAGTGTCAATGCTGGTCGCCAGATGAATCATATAATTATTTCATAGTATTAGGTAATAACTATTTTATATAATTATATATTTATATATAATGAATTATATTAATCTTTCATATTACCGAACATTGCCTTCGATTTGTAGTCTCATCTGAATAGGCCTTTCATACGCATACTAACGAATGCATTCTAGGTTAACTTATTCGGAGTTTTTCTTAAATTCAGCGAAACTTTACTACGCTGGTTATCTATGCATCGTGTGATGATTTTAACATCTTACTATTTTCCGTAATTGTTTTGCAGTCTGTGCGAAATTATCTGGTCTAATAACAGTCCTGTCAGAAAGTAGATAACCCCTATGGAAAAAATTAACCTTTTCTCTTTTAACGCAGTGACTTAATGTTACAAATGGTATACTTTTCAAAGTTTTAGACATTGTAAATTGTAAGTGTTACCAAAATATCATATTGTTTTGCAATTTAGCAAACACTCGTAGTCGTACATGTACAAATCTAATGAAACAACTTTGTGCAGTGCTTCTGTTCAATGGCACTGCACTCTGGGATTCCAAACAGGGTTTGATTTGGCGAGGATCTTCTTTTTCAAGTCCTCTGCCCTTGGACAGGTTCAAACATTCATTGACTCTTCCTTTCTCAGTGCTAAGCTCTTCCTTAAGTTTTCCTCATCCGCATTATGCAGCATATTATTTTCGTTTGTTTTATGCGGTTTTATGGCTAGGATCATGGTTATAAATCTTTGTAAATCTTGTTTCTATCACATGACGGCAATACATTGCATCAGGTCATCTCTAACTAAGAATATGTCCAAACCATAGCCTGTTCTCTTGTCTCCTCTCGCCTTGATTATGCTAATTCAATTTTTGTGTGTCTCTCACACCTTGAACTCAGCAGGCTTCAATTAATTCAAAACTCCTTAGCTCACATAGTGCTGCAAGTCCCATTGCAAACAAGCTCCTCAATCATACTTCATCAGCTGCATTGGCTTCAGGACTGTTGAATTCAAAATAAAATTTAAATTGGCCTGTTTGACCTACAAAACCCTCAGCACGTCCTTGCCTTCAATCACTACTGACTCCTTTAATATATCCCTTAGCATTGCCTGCAATCATCAAGTACGGGTCTTTTAGTTTAGCCACGATGCAGAACAGATATGGGCTTGCGTGCATTCCATACCTCTGCCTCAAGGATTGGAATCGACTGTCACTCTTTTTGTAGCTCAAATTCACTTCCTTCAAAAAGCAGCTCAAAACTCACTACATGTATTTTTCTTTGGCTTTCAAACACTTGGATATCATCTAACTGCATCTTCTCCTGGTGGCTGAATGTCTGTGCCTCAGATGTGACCGTGCACTCCACACATTACAAAAAATTAATTATTATTAATAATAATAATATTAATTTTTCCAATAATTGTGCTATCCACGCCTTGAGGTGGCTACTCTAACTTCTTGGCCTTTCTTTGCCATATCTTAAATAAGCAACAGAAAGCAATCTTATTCAGTCATGAATTTGTTTTGCCACACTGCCTATTCCAAACTTTCTATCACCGTATCATGGACGCTTAATCACGCATTTACAAAAGGTAAGAAAACTTTCAAATATAAGTTCAGCAATCTCATATTTACAGACAGTCACAGAAAAGTGTTCCCTATGTTTAAGACATCTCTCCAGTGACACCTTTGCTGCACTACCATGCACCCCTCTAATGTCATCCTTGTGAGTAAGTTGTGACATCTCTGCATACTTGTAGTTTATGACTGTGGATTCACAGTTAGGGCGTCATTAGTTATTCTTTTTCTTCAGTTTCCTATTGCATCCCATTTTCCTTCAATAATTTTAGTTTAAAAGTTGCTTTTTCTAATTCATGATAGGTGTGTAATAACATGGAAAAGCTGTAATAAATTCAACCTATAAATAAGTGCAATGTTTTGGCTGTGTTCAAGATCTCAAGATGGAAGGAAGTAGCCACAACAAACCAACCACATACAGATGTGATTTTTGTAAAAACATGTTTACATTGAAATCCAGTCTCAACATCCATATACGAACCCACACTGAAATAAAGCCATACATATGTGAATTGTGTCACAAGTCATTTGCACACAAGTCTCATCTGGAGTGCCATAAAAGAACCCACACTGGAATAAAACCATATATGTGCAATTTATGTCACAAATCATTTGCTCAGAAGAGTATTCTAGACAACCATACAAAAACCCACACTGGAGAAAAACTATACAAGTGCAATTTATGTCACAAAGCATTTGCATTGAAGGGTACTCTGGATCGTCATGAAAGAACCCACACAGGAGAAAAACCATACAAGTGCAGTTTCTGTCACAAAGCATTTGCATGGAGGACTCATCTGGAATGCCACAAAAGAATGCACACAGGAGAAAAACCATACAAGTGCAATTTATGTCACAAAGAATTTGCACAGAAGACTCATCTCAAACGTCACAATAGAACGCATACTGGAGAAAAACCACACAAGTGCAATTTCTGTCACAAAGTATTTTCACATAGGCCTCATTTGGAATGCCACAAAAGAACCCATACTGGAGAAAAACCATACATTTGCGATATATGTGACAAAGCATTTGCATGGAGGGCTCATCTGAAATACCATAAAAGAACTCACACTGGAGAAAAACCATACATTTGCAATTTATGTTACAAATCATTTGCACAAAAGAGTATTCTAGACAACCATACAAAAACCCACACTGGAGAAAAACCATACAAGTGCAGTTTATGTCACAAAGCATTTGCATTGAAGGCTCAACTGGAATACCATAAAAGAACTCACACTGGAGAAAAACCATATGTGTGCAATTTATGTCACAAACCATTTGCACAGAAGAGTATTCTAGACAACCATACGAAAACCCACACTGGAGAAAAACCATATGCGTGCAATTTATGTCACAAATCATTTGCACAAAAGAGTATTCTAGACAACCATACGAAAACCCACACTGGAGAAAAACCATATGCGTGCAATTTATGTCACAAATCATTTGCACAAAAGAGTATTCTAGACAACCATACGAAAATCCACACTGGAGAAAAACCATACAAGTGCAATTTATGTCACAAAGAATTTGCACAGAAGACTCATCTCAAACACCACAATAAAACGCACACTGGAGAAAAACCATACATGTGCAATTTGTGTCACAAAGTATTTGCATTCAAGAGTCATCTCAAACGCCACAAAATAACCCACACTGGAGAAAAACCATACATGTGCATTTTATGTCACAAAGCATTTGCATTGAAGTCTACTTGGGAGCACCATAAAAGAACCCACACTAGAGAAAAGCCATAAATGTGCAATTTATGTTGCAAAGCAGTTGCGCAGAAGTCTCATCTACAATGCCATAAAAAATCCACACTAGAGAAAACCATAAAAATTTCTGTCAGTAAGCATTTGCAGAGAAAACTCATTTGGAACGCAATGCACGAACGGACATGGGAGACAAAAAATAAATCTTTGCAATATATGTGACAAAGCATTTGCATAGAAGGGTGTCCTAGACCACCATGTAAGAACCCACACAAGAAAAGTCATACACGTGCTGTATGTCACAGACGATTTGCACACAGTGGTCCTCTCAAATGCCTTATTTTAAAACTACACTGGATAAAAATATGCGCACGCAATGTATGTAAAAAATCATTTGCACAGAAATGTCCTCGGAAACTCTATACACGAACCCAAAGAGGAGGAAAGCTATACAAATGCACTTTATATAACAAAGATTACATGGAGTGAAGCTCTCAAACTGCACTCAAGAAGACACACTTGGTAAAAGACACAGAAGTGTAAATTATGTGATGTGGCATTGCGTGGATTGAGTGCCTCCGCTTCCATGCAAGATCTCATTGGTAAAAATTATGTGACAGTGATTTCCATGAATGCGTTGTGCCGAACATGGCACAAATATGACGTGCAAGCAGTTTATATAACATATACGGACTATGAGAACTGTGTTGATGGAAAACAGTTGTTAACTACAGAAATCTTGTAAGATCTTCCTAATTGTAGTCCAGTTGAAAACGATTTGCTGGAGCTATTCTAGAGTAATGTCTGAAATTATTACTCATTTAATTTTTGAGACCAAATGCATGTGGAATGTGTGGCAACCTGTTTGACAGTGAGAAGGTTTTTTTATAGAACGTCATGTTATCATCAGAACATATTCATTATGCTATCATGAGAACATTATCATTATGTTATCATCACTACTGTGATGCTCCACAGACAGATATATTTCTTGAATTATTTTAAATTTTATGGGTTTAGTTAATTTCTTAGAACAAAGAAAACAGATTAGTTTGCAGTCTGTTGGCTTCACACCAGTTTTAATGTTGTAAACATAATGTTTGATTCTCGTCTAGTCATATTGCATCAATGTCTAGGCTTATGGTATACTCTACGAGCTGTTCCTCCCGTCTGCCACCATTGACGTTGATATGGCCGCTACTGTTCAGTTATAATATTTTGACGTGCCTTCTGTAATAGTTTAGTGGTTAGCGTGCTGGACTGTCAATTGAGAGGTCGGGGATTCAAATTCACGCCAGGGCAGAAATTTCAAGATTTCTGCTCTACCTGCAACCCCATAGCCAACTCAGCTATAATGAGTACACTGACCGTACACTGTCAGTGGGAAGATGAGAAGGTTGGGAAGAGGACTGGCCACCAACCCTAATATAGCCGAAGCTAAGAAAATGGACTGCTCTGCATCCTCCTGCTCCTCTTCTTCCTCTTCCCAAACACCAGCAATGATTAACTCGGGATACAAAAATCACTCAACCGGACCCTATCAAGTCACTTGTCACTTCGCTTACAGCGCCTTTGTGGGTTACTAAAAATGCGCTATAGGCTATTAAGTGTTCTCCTGCATAAATAAGCAGTTGCGTAGCCAGGAAACAATTTGGGTGGTGTTTCGATTGGACGTGTTCGCTAAAGATCAGTTTCTGTATTTCGCATATAAAAGCATATAAAAATTTGCGGACATTTATTTTGCGGTTGGTTGGACCCGTAAACCCTCTAAATAGCGATAAACCCGATAGCGCATTGGATAACATCTGGCGTAGAGAGCGAGAGCCGAGAGGTACCGAGTTCGAGTCCCGCAGGGCGGATATGCCTTGTAGGCTGCTATTGGCGCCGTATATTGCAGGCTGTTCTGTTAGTAGTTAAGATTTAAATTGCATAACATGTAAATGTACAGCGCAGTGCGTTTGTCAGGCGCTTAATAAAGAAAAGATTAGGCCTATTATTATTATTAATATTATTATTATTATTATTATTATACGCCCATGTAAATAGGACAAACGTAGGCTACATACATTATCTGGTCTTCGGTTTATACCTCCACAAGTGAAATCGATCGACCGCAGCAGCTTCTCCTTGCAGCAATTCCGACTGGATCACATGGAAGGGATCGTATATAACCGAACAAAACTTGAAGACATCGAAATCAACACATGACGCTGTAGCCTACTGATTGAGCTCCACTTCAGAAATAATTTTCTAAAATGGATCTTGTGTTAAAATTGCTGTAACTTTTTAATTAAATACTATTAGGCTATATAAAGCTAATGGAGACGCTACATGCATGGCGTGTGTATCTTAATTACAGTACCTTTTAAATTGGCCTGACAAGCGTTGCACTTATCGCTATCTAACAGATCTAAACAAATGTGCTGTAAAGTACTTTGTATTCAGCATAGAGTCAAATACGCACATTATACATGTAGGCCCTATTCGATCCATTCTATTCAGTGTGACCACTCCTTGGGATTTTCCCCAAGATCTTGGGATTTCCGGGGGTTGACTTGGGATCTGGGGATTTTATATAAAAATCTTGGGATTTTCTAAGGTCTAAGACAAGTTTTTACTGTACTTTTCAACAGTGGCAGCGAATCAGAGTAGGAAAAAACTTCCTCACTGAAAGACGTTTATTAGGCCTATTAGTGTTACTTGTAAACATCGTATGATCGTAATTTTGTTAATTGAAGGTTATGCTCCGGGTTTTTTTTACCAGTTCTTAACCTGGTATTTTTGTGAATAATTGTGATTGATAAAAAGCATTTCATGTTTCAGCACAACTTTTCTACTTTTCTGTAACTTGGAATTTTTTGCTACACTTTTAGCCAATTTTGGGATTTTTCTGGCAAGAGCTTGGGATTTCAGAAAATGGTGAGTGGTCGCACTGATTCTATTGCGCCGCTGTTTCTGTTACACATGTCACAACGATTCCTCTCATCATGCACATCCGGAACCAACTAGGACATGAGAAGGCTTGCGATCGTAAATATTCGTTATTTATTTATTCGTTATCACAGCCCATATACAGGGGCGTAGCCAGGAAATAATTTCGGGGGGGGTTTCAAAGTTTAGGGGGGACTGCCGAGGCGCGCAGCGCCGAGCAGGGGGAGGGGTTTGGGGAGGGGGATGTGCCCCCTGCCCACTGAAATTTTTTGAATTTCCACACTGTAATGGTAGCAATTTAAGCTGTCATCTGAACAAAATTGCTCTATTATTTCAGTCCTGATAGGAACCAGCTGTTACTCGTAGCTACGATGTAGTTTGAGTCGTGACTGCAGACAATACTTGCAAATCAGACATTTATTGAAATTACTATAAAAACTAGAAAATAGTTCAATTTTATAAACAATATATACGTGCTTTGTAGTTTCCTAGGGGTCGTCCATTAATTATGTCAACAAAATAGGGGGAGGGGTTTGGAAAAGTTTGACAGTTGTTGACAAGGGGAGGGGGGTTCGGTAAAAGTTGACGTCAACAAAATTTTTTCCAATGAATCAACACAGACCCTTCAAAATGGTAGCGAAAACATTAAGTAATGCTAAAAATGTATAAAGTGCTTAATGTTTCATACTACTAAAAGCTGGTAATAAACTAAACTCATCTATTTTTAAATTCGAGATTGCATTTCTTAGTGTAAAACAATTTGAACAAATGATTCTACATGTATTGAGCCATTGTGTTTCTTTTTTGTAGGGGGTTCTGGGATTGTTGACATAATTTTTAGGGGTCCGTCAATGTTTGACAGTTGTTGACAAGGGGGAGGGGGTCAAAAATGGCCTAAAATTTGTTGACATAATTAATGGACGACCCCCTACATTCTTTTGAGTTCTTTTATAACAGTATTGAATTTATACATTGTGTTGCATTTTACATAGAAATCACAAAACAAAATGTCAATATTCATAAGAAATGATTTCGAAGCATGAAAAACATAAAAATATGACTAAAAAAATTTTGCAATTATTTATTTCGGGGGGGGGGTTTGAACCCGTAAAACCCCCCCTAAATACGCCCATGCCCATATAGACCACCTCACAGCAACTTGCTCCTCCTCTTTTTATGCTATCAGAAAACTTAAAACCCATGGCCTTTCTTCCTCATCCATCCATAATGTAACCAAAGCCACTACCGTTGCTAAACTTCTATATGCCTCCCCATCCTGGTGGGGTCTCACGCTGGCTTCCGATAAAAAACGCCTGGAAAACTCATAAAAAGAGCCAAACGCCTAGGTTACCTAGAGCAATCCTTTCAAACAGTCTCTGAACTTGCCAATATAGCCGATGCGAAACTCCTTTTCTCTATATTGCACAACCCCAAGCATGTACTTCACCAACTCCTACCTCCACTCCGACCCCTCCTCTAACCAATTAAGACCTAGAGCACACAACCATATTCTCCCACCCAAGAACAACTCTCAATTTATTCCCAGATCATTATATAAAAATATTTACTAGTTTATTCTAAAAATCTTCTAATGAACTTAAATTATCCATTATCACTCATGTTAGCATTTCTGCGTTTTTGTCAGATTGTTTTTCTCAATGAAACGAATATATAAAATAAATTTCATGTCAACACATTGCACTATGCATTATTAGCCTAATCCCGATCCAACTTTGATGCACAATCCGTCATTCCGTCATAATGAAAAGTGCAAACGATAAAGAACCAACCTAAATAATATTATACGTATAACTTTTATTAATTTGCTGTAGGCCTATATTCATTCATTCATTCATTCATTCTGGAAATTTATATAGATATAGTATTGTCATAGTAGACCTATATTGTTTTTCATGTAGCCTATAGTGTGGCTCTAGGCAGTGGTTAAATTCAGTCCGCGTTTCACCGGGTCTGAGATCCGGCACCTCGGATTTCAGACACAGCACCTCTGATTTGAGACCCGCCACCTGCATTGTGACACCCGCCACCCGAATTATGAGAACTGCCACCTAAAAAAGGAGACCCGCCATCCAAAATCAGCTTCACAGTGTGTTTCAATATTCACTAACATCATAGAAAACTACTTAGCCTACGTGTTTACTTAAGTCTCCCGCTCTCCTCTCCCTCCCTCTCTGTCTGTCTGTCTGTCTGCCTCTTTACGTCGAGTTCAAATTAATGTTTTATAATCGCTGCCAGCGGGTATCGTGTTTCTGATTCCCGCTCTCTCTGTACACAGTGTAGGCCTACAAGGATGTCACAGTAGTTTTCTTCATTAAATTCCATTAATGACTCATTTGCGGAAGACTTAGCTGGAATCGGTGTGAAAATCTGAATTAGGCTAGCACGTCCTTTGATTAGTTATAGGCCTAGTCATCGCGCCTCTATGTAATGCTACCACTGTTACCGTCACTCCGTCAGAAGTAGTACTACGAAAGCTGAAAGATTTCTTTGCATACAAAAGGTCCTGCAAGAGGTGAGTTTTGTGTTTTGCGGTTAGGGAATTAGCAAGGAACTGAGGCTCTACCCTGAATCACCGAAACCCAATTCTGTGATGAACTGATTATGAGTTAGATGAAGTCCAGGTGCCAGGCAACCTATGGCGCCAAAGTCGCAGATGCTGACAAAAGTTTTGCGTTGTGGCGCCGAGGTGGGAATATGCGCACACGACGTTTTTGGTTACATTAATGCAATAAAAAGTATCAATTGCACGCTAAATTTTAATAATGATTCATCATCATCATCATCATAATTTGATCCTGACGCCAGCCATTTGGCGACCATGGACAGGGCCGGATTAAGACTTTTAGGGGCCCTAAGCCAAGAGCCGGGTTAAGACATCCGGGGGCCCTAACCTCAAAGTCATGCATAAATACGTGTCTTTGAGCACAAAGTTCGATCTGTACATAAGCGATTTTTTCTAATGAAATATTGGCTAAATAATAACACATGCATTTACCATTGTCAT
>JACEVL010000004.1:1899755-1907829 GCA_020284085.1 Aporrectodea caliginosa | reverse complement strand
ACAAAATCATGCCTACACATGTTTATATAGTATAAATGTACATTCATACATATATATCCATACATATATATCGGTTTACGTTGTAATGCTGTATTCAGCCATTTTCACACAGATTATGCGTATTATTATTTATTTTGATCACTTCCGGTATTCAAAAGACAAAGATGTTGGTATGCAAATAAAGCCCTACATTCCCTCTAAAGAATGGTATCTTTGTTTCTCTTCCAGGAAGACAAATGAATACGCTACAGACAAAAAACTAAGGGGGAAGTGCTTCCATTCAGCCATTTTTCACGCATATTACGCGTATTATTATTTATTTTAAGCACTTCCGGTTGTCTCAGGTCAACTCAGTAACCATAGAAATGTAGCCCCACATTCCCTCTATAGAATGGTATAATTTCTGTCTCTTAATATTAAATGACGGATAAGATATAGTCGAAAATCTAGGGGCGGTGGTATCCACCCCCCCCTCTGGTGCCTCGGGTATATTGGGTATCACTTTTGAACGGTGTGAGATATCATCTCACATTTTACCTCAAAACGTGTGTAAATGAACCCCCTACAGCTACGTAAAAGGTCAAATTTTTATTCCATACGGAAAAAGTTTGAGATGAAAAAAACCTAGGGGGTGGCAACCACCCCCCCCCCTTGGTAGCCCGAGGGTTAATTTACGACGCTAAACTATGCATTTTGTTTACCAAAACATATTATGTATATGTACATATATGTATATGTACATATATATATATGTATATGTACAGTATATGTATATAATATGCATGTATATGTAATATATATATATGTTTGTATATGTATATATATATATGTGTTGTGCATATATATGTATTTATATCTATATATGTACATATATATATATGGATATATATATACGAATATATACGTAAATATATATTTTATATATATACGTATTTATATATATATATGTACATATATATAAATACATATATACAAACTTATATACATATATATACATATGTACATAAATTATATATATATAAATACGCATATATACAAATATATATGCGTATATATATCCATATATGTATACTAATATCTGTACATATATATATATACGTATATATATACACAACAGATATATATACATATACAAACATATATATATATATACATATACATGCATATATACATATACTGTACATATACATATATAGGTGCATATACATATATGTTTTACCATGACACTTTCGGACTATCGAACCTTCGGACTATCGAACCTTCGGACAAGGAATTTATCAACGTAAAATACGAGATTACCCATAAACATATATTTCTACATAGCCTATATGTTTTACCATGAAATCTTCGGACTATCGAACCTTCGGACTATCGAACCTTCGGATTATCGAACCTTCGGACTATCGAACCTTCGGACTATCGACCTGTTCCCGTCAATTATTCCTAGTAAGAATTAACTCCACGAGTCAATAAATCCTGGGATAAATAGACTCCGGAGTGTTTAAAAGGGGGAGTCTATTCATCCTACTACACCGGATTAAGACATATTAAGCCATATAAGCCATGGCTTAGGGCCCCGAAAGTTTTTGAGGGCCGCAAAATCCGGAGAAATAAAATCAAATTGTTGTAGCAAATTCCTAATTTTTTTTATAATTCCAAATAATTTAGCGCTTTACCCTGAAAGGTTTTAAGCGCTAGTAAGATTTAGTTACCGGTACTACCTAGGCTACTTACTGAATACTGAACATAGTCACAGACACGCTCAAAGTCTATACAGGTGCCCCTAACGACCCACGGCAGACGTCAAAGGCTCAAAGCCGAAACTTTAATAATTTCCCACTCTGAAATAACCTAATTTAGTACAACGGAACATAAGGCATTAGCTTTATTACATTCTGAAAAGTGAACCGTCCGTGACATTTATAATGAAGCGGATATATCGAAGTGGGTAAGAAAAAACAACAGATAAAACAATGTTTAAAAGAAAAAAGGACATGATGGAATCTCCAAAAACTACATGTTTTTTTAAAGCGCTGCGTTTGCGAGCCCCAACCGGTGGAATAAGTGCATGGAGTGCAACCGAAACCACTGTTAGCCTACTGCTAGTGATGACTTACATTCGTCGGACGAAATGGTGAAGTCAAAAACAGATGAAGATGTTAAAGCAAAATCTGTAAATAATCTTCTGGATATGTGCGCCGAAGGTAACGAAACTAACATAATTATGCAAATGCAGTTTGATGATATTGTTGAAGAATTCGCAGGGAATCAAGGAAGACGTTTTTAAAGTTTTTTCCAATAATCTTAAGTCGTCTCGTTTCACAAAGTAAATACTCTCTTAGCTTATAAATTAGTCTATTCAGTTCCATTTGAGTAAAAAATTATAAGTCTCGACTTTATGAGCTGTTTGCGCAGCTTGCAGTGGGAGCTGGTATTACCGTATTGGTAAAAACTAAATAGTAACATCCAGTTACATTACATCCTAGTCAAACAGTTCTGGTAACATACCGAGATTTGCAAAGTGCAAGTTGCGCAACCTAAATTAATAGAATAATTTTAAAACGATCATTATAAATTGCCTATAAAATGATAAAATGATTAGGGTGCAATACATGTATTATTATTTAGCCTATATTTCATTAGCAAAACCATAGCTTATCATGTACGTTTAAAACTTGTGTTCAGATACCCGTACTTTGGTAATTAGCTTGCTTTGCGGTTTGGGCCCCGGATGTCTTAACCCGGCTCTTGGCTTAAGGCACCCGGAAGTCTTAATCCGGCCCTGGTGCTTGCTGTGGCCCGTTGAAGATGGTACATCTAGTCGGCTACATAAATAGCACAAAATGGCGGCGTGTAAAAATAACTGAAGACTGAAGTTGCTCTAAATCAGTGTTTCTTAACCAGTGTTCGACCGAACCCCTGGGGTTCGGTGAGCCAGTGCCAGGGGTTCGGCAGAGGTCCTCTTAAATATATACATATTCAGGGTCAATGAGTGTGAGTGAAAAATCATTTGCTATTTTATTTTTATTTTTCGACTTTTATTTAATAAAATAGTTAACTGTTAGTAGTTCGTGTATTGAATGTATTAATATTGTATCACATTTTGGTACAATATTTTATTTCCTTTTGTTCCCATTAGTTAGAAAATTATTGTTAAAACTTGAGGGGTTCGGTCAGTGGTCATGGATTTCTCTTGGGGTTCGGCTCCCTTGAAAAGGTTAAGAACCACTGCTCTAAATGTTACCAACTTTTCTTTCGTCTATCCTTTGGCTACGATTACTGTACTCCTTTCTCGATTTCTATCTAACGACAAGAATGATCGTGAATTTTAAAGTCGCTCACATTCAATGAACAATAATATTAACTAACATATTTAGTTTTAGTTGGTATAATTATAATAATACTAATATTATTTATTCTTTAATGAAGCGCCTGACAAACGCACTGCTCTGTACATGTACAATTGTACATATTAATACGATTAAACAATTCACAAGAATACAAATTGCAGAATACATAAATCAACAAAGTTGCAGCCATGCAAGACGCAAGCTCATTGTACTTTTGCTGCTACCTAGGGAATGAATGCATGAGCTAAACCAAAGGGATTAACGGGAATCGAAACGGGTCCGTGAGCACTTCAGGCAAGAATGTTATCCTTTAAACTCTCCCCCTACCGTTGATTGTCAACAAACTTCAATAAACTTGATTTTTAATAAACTTCACGTAGGCCTACTGCTGACATTGCGTTAGTCATCTGTGTCCAACTAAAAGCCAGACGTTCCTTCTTAGATGACAGTTAAAGACAAAAATAATGTGTAGGTCAATAATTAGGGGTCGTCCATTAATTATGTCAACAAAATAGGGGGAGGGGTTTTGGAAAAGTTTGACAGTTGTTGACAAGGAGGGTAGGGGGTTCAGTACAATTTGACTTCAATAAATCAACACAGACGGTGACAGACCCTTCAAAATGGTATCGAAAACATTAAGAAATGCTAAAAATGTATAAAGTGCTTAATGTTTAATACTACTAAAAGCTGGTAATAAACTAAACTCATATATTTTGAAATTCGAGATTGCATTTTTAGTGTACATTTAAAAAAAAAATTTATTCTACATGTATTGAGCCATTGTGTTTCTTTTTTGTAGGGGGGGTTCTGGGATTGTTGACATAATTTTTAGGGGTCCGTCAATGTTTGACAGTTGTTGACAAGGGGAGGGGTCAAAAACTGCCTAAAATTTGTTGACATAATTAATGGACGACCCCTAGAGAAAGAAACAGAGAAAGAAAGAATAGTCCCAAGAATGCCTCTCTACAATTGCATATTAAACACCTCTTTTCCTGTGTGGATTACTGGAACAGGCTACCGTGCAACTTGCGACATGGTCTTCCTTTCTCTATTTTGGTCGTGAGGTGTCAGTTTACTGATGGACATAATAGATATAGTCAAGAGGCGCTATATAATGTTTACTTCCCGGCAACCGCATTGTAAGGGTAACACCCAGTGTGACCACTCCTTGGGATTTTCCCAAGATCTTGGGATCTTCGGGGGTCGACTTGGCATCTGGGGATTTGGCATAGCAATCTTGGGATTTTTTCAAAGGTCTACAGACTTGTTTTTACCGTACTTTTCAACAGTGGCAACGAATCAGATTAGAAAAAAACTCGCTCAGAAAGACGTTTATTATTATTGTTACTTGTAAATATTAAACATTCAATGTTGTTCTCCGGTTTTTTCTTTGCCAGTTCTTAGCTAGGCAATTTTGTGAATAATTGTGATTTCTAAAACGCATTTCATATAAATCCCAAGTTACTGAAATGGAAAAAGTTGTGATGAAATTTTCATCACAACTTTCCATTTCAGTAACTTGGGATTTTTGGGTACACTTTTGGCCAATCTTGGGATTTTCCTGGCAAGAACTTGGGAATTTTGAAAATGGAGAGTGGTCGCACTGGTAACAACTTAAGCTTTCGCCAATGCCTTTGGATTTCCACGCCTTATGCTTATAACTACGTAGCTCAACGTGAATGTGCAATAAAGGTTTGATTGCTCTGACCTTTAAACTAGAGAATTAAATGGATACACCTTCGGCGAAAATAGTTTAAACTGCCTCACCTGTCACTTCAGTGAACCTGGTCAAGGATCTCTGCATAATAACCCTGAACACAGAGGTCAGCCCGAGATCGAAATTTCCTTTACCGGAACATTCATCCAGCACTGCAGTCATTTATAAGCCGTTGGCCTATTCCCTTCGACCCCGATCACATGACCGTGTTTTACCTTTAGCTGATCATAATAATTATAAAAAACTTTTATAGTTCGAATGCTTTATTCATATTGACTATTGATTGTTTATTATAATAATATGATGTATGTACACCGGAATGTGCGGATTGCAACTGGTTCAATAAAGAATATACTAACTTTTACATGCCATCCCAGGCATTCTCAGTCTGCATCTGAACGAATTGGTGTACATTTGTATTCAGTTTAAAGTAGGCCTATTTGTTAAAATTTAGCGTGATTCCATTCCTTTGGATTAGTTGCGAAAGAAGGTTCTTGTGTCAAGATCATGCTTCATATTTTTCACAGCACGGTGTTTCGTAGAACTATAATGTATTTGACTTTACTGACTTTACAGTGTGAGTCTACTTCCATTCTCATTGGATTACCTCTGGAGGAACTGTAAACAACTGTTGGATTATCTGATTATTATTTTGAAGAAGAGAAGAGCAATCCCTTAAGCTAGTCCTGAGGCAGCTATGGGTATATGAAGTGTTAGCCACTGTCTTTTCTTAGCCACGGCATATGAGCGCGGGTGGCCAGTCCTCTCCCTCGCCATCTAATCTTCCACTGACAATGTACGGTCAGTGTACTCAACATAGTTGAGCTGGCCTGTGGCACAGGTGAGACAGACATCTCGAACCAAATTCTGCCCTGGCGGGGGTTTGAACCCGGACCTGTTCTCTGACAGTCCACCATGCTAACCGCTACTATCAGGCACCCCTGATTATTTAAAATGGTATACAACTGTACAGGGTTTGTCTGCATATATGGATGCCGTGATTGCCTAGTTAATGGAGTCTGGAGAGAAATTACAATAGCGTGTAAAAAGTAATTGCCTATCCCTTATGAAGTGCACATTTACAAGTCCGATTCATCTGTAGAACCCTCAGAAGATAGATGCCATACCACCCATAATTTCTAATGCTTCAACAAATCTCCCGAAAACGTCCCCAGCAGATCAATATCTAGAGTCACGATATCAATCCGATTTCGGCTGCAGGAAATCTATACTATAAGTCTAAGTCTGTCTGTTTACTAATGTTATTTACTAATGTAATTTACAAATGTAATTTACTAATGTAATTTACTAATGTAATTTACTAATGTACTAATGTAATTTCTCTCCATTAACTAGGCAATCACGATATCCACTTCTGCAGCCAAACCCTGTACATTTGTATACCATGCAAAATAATCAGGGGATTATTGAATCGTTTTATTGTTTCCATTGTTTCAATGTCGCTCAATAATATTTTAGATTTATTTGTAGCGTAGACCTTCGTATCCATGGGCGTTTTGGGCAGATTTGTGGAAGCATTAGAAATTATAAGTGGTATCATGGTATGGCATCTTTCTTCTGAAGGTTCTACAAAGGAAACAATAAAACAATACAATAATCGTTATCCAAATGATACACTGAAATAAGATAAGCTAAGAATATTCCTTAATTGACCAGTTGCTATCAGCTTTTTGGTGTACAGACATGGTAAAAAAGTATACATCAATTACAGAGCTGCTAGAGCAGATCAAGTATTTTAAAATTACGCATATTATCCTAAATCCGAGATCCCATATTATATCATCCTGATGATGAAATATTTTCTCATCAAGCCATCTGCCGGAGGGATTGTGCGGTTATGGGCGCGTGGGCGCAGGTGGTAGAAGGTGGCTTTGACTGGCGGGAGCAGGTCATGCAGTACATGACCCTCCCCCCCCCATTAACCATGACAGCAGTAAATTTAAGAGTCTGGAATCCGTCTTAGTACAACAATAACACATAGCTGTTCAAAGGAGTATCCTCAGAGAGGTAATAGAATCGGATAAGGCGGCGCATGATGGACTGGAGCCGGTCCCGATCACCCTGACCCATAGAATGAGAATTCGTGACTCGAGGCTTTAATATTCGTAAATATTCGTGAATATTAGGGCATTATAATACTCATAAATATTCGTAAGTATTCGTTGACGATATCACTAAATGTATTTTCGGTTTGTTTACAAACTAATTTAAGACTAATTTAAACTAAGTGAAGTTACTGATATTAGATGAGTGACTCTAACATGTAACTGTTCTTGTTTTAATGCCTAGTTTTGGCAATGAATTTTGTACAATTAATACCGGATTTTAAAGAATTAAGAATGAAAAGAAATAAAAAACTTACTATTCGTTGGCCAGTTTCAATATTCGTTAATATTCGCCAATTTCTACAAATGTTAATATTCGTAATATGCGCATACTCTATGCCCTGACCAAATAAAGCCCCACAAAGCTCAGGAGGCATATAGAATCCTTGCTAGTGTTGTGGCGTTCACCACATCGTGTAGGTGAAGACCATGCAAGCCATTAGCATTAAGAGTGCGTAGGGATTGGCGCGCCCGACAACATAATGCGCTGGGCATGACCTCCAAAACCTAAGTTATCAGAGACTGTGACACACAGGATCATTGTTACACCCCGGATCATCGTACTGTTAACCCTTTTCAGTCCTATCGTGACAGTAGGGGAATCAAGTTGGTCACGCCCAAAAATGTTTTACTGATTGTTCGACCCAGAATTACATTTATTATTTTATCGATTTCAAACGTTTAAAGCAGAAGGCTAACCAGGTCCCAAAATTTAATGTTGAAACGCTTCTTAACAAGAGGTTAAGGGTAAAGACAGTCTAGTCTTACGATGGGTTACATTGCGACTGGTGACTCGCTTTCCAGACAGGAGTTAGATCGGTGCATGGTGAAGACCCAGATTATTACTTATGACTCAGCTGTGCTGGGCGGAACCTCTTGGA